>VDFB02204565.1:0-22353 GCA_007258455.2 Sequoia sempervirens | reverse complement strand
CTCTGTGCTTGGAATGACCTCTTCGCAGCTGGCAAGCCAAGGTGCTTACTGCCATGCGGGAGGTGGTAATATTGGTCTTTTTGCTGCAAGATCAACCTTTCTTTTTTCTTCATCCAGAGCAATTGTTGCGGCTCTCCACTGAGCGGGAGATGTATTCTTTTCAAAGATAAAGATCTGCAGACTACTGATGATGTCCGTTTGCTCTCCAACAACGTGTGTAAGGTCTGGTTGGAGAGTTGCTGGTGCAAGGTCTGGTTGTTCAATTGGAGCCCAAGGACGCCAAATTGTCATTCTGTGAAGGAGAACTCGCCTGTTGACTAAACATAGATGTGTTCAGACAACTTCTGAAAAACCCTTGAAAATAGTGCCCTACCGAGAAGTATTTTTCCGGAAAAAGTCTGGCAAATGGGTTTTGTTCGTGCTTCAATGCTAAACAAGCCCAGTTCCTCAGAATTTTGATTCTGAAACTTTTTGGAAAAACCCCCAAAAATAGGGGCAGCAAGTATGTTGATTCTAGAAATTTGACGAGATGGGTTTCTCTAGAAAATTATGTTGGATCTACCCAGTTGATCTGATTTGATGTAGCCTATCACCTTTTTGAAATGTGCAAGAAAACCTAAGACAAGAAGGGAGGAAGTAGACAAAAGATGAATTGGAAGTTTTTATCTGACTCTCCGAGAAAATTTGTCTCTGAATTCAATCCTCAAATTAGCAATCCTCTTCTGCTTCAGATCTGCAAGAAATATTGAAGAACGGATGAAAACCTTGTCCAAATCTGTCAATGGCGTCCTTGAGAGCTTATGGCTGTTTTTGATCTTATAACTTGCAATGAAATAATGAAGTAGGACGCCTTCACCTTGATTATATAGTCTCAAGCTTTAGATCCACAAGTTTGGGGACCTAACTCATGATCAAAAGTGCTTTTGGCTTGATCTGAAGTTCAAAAAGGTGATTTCCACTAATCGTGGAGTGTTTTAGCCAAGTTTTACTCAAAATATCTTGACTTTAGTCAACAACTTGACCTTTGACTTCTTCAAGGCGTCCCTTTTGATTATTGCAAGTTTTTTTATTATTTGCTCTCTTGAATGATCTCAGTTTGATCCTGAATCTGGCTTGATCTGTTGATCCTGAGATGTTGCTAACATATTCACTGCTGAGCTGGATCTATCCTGAAGAGAAGTGTCTGGGAGACATGATTTTAAAAAGCTGAGTTTAGGGCTTTAAAAGAAAGGGCTCTTTTGGTTATGCCTTGGTGAATTTTCAATCTTCGTTCTTCAGCCTTTTGAAATGACCTCTCGTGCTTTGATCTGGATTTCTCATTGATTGGAGAATCAGATGATTTCGATTGATATCTCGCCAAGTAGCCAGCTCCGTTTCGCCGAAGATGACTGAATTCAGAAAAATTGTAATTCATTCTAGGGTTCCTTTGTTCAAGGGCGCCCCTCCTTGAAAAGGGCGCTTTTGTCTTTTAGCAAGTTTATTTTCACCTAAAAAAGTTTCCCGGTTTGATCCTGATTATCTGTCGACTGCCCTGTCAGATGTTTGTGCTTTCAGTTGCGTCATTGAGATCTAGCTATGCTGAGAAGGTTATTCTGGGAAGCCTTTTGTCGTTTATCAGCATCTGGAGTTCCAAAAGGAAGGGCGCCTTTCTTTTGAAAAGGCTCTTTTTCCTTTGAACTTCGGCTTCGACATTCATTTCCTGATGTTTTTTCAACGGCCTCTTTTTGCTTCATCAGCAGCTGCTTATGAACCACTCCTCAGATGATTTATCTATTTGTTTCGTTGTCACGCCAGCAAGCAGATGTCGAGGATGACTGCCTTGGAAGATCTTGGTGACTACATTTGACCTTAAAAGATCATGGGCGCCCCTGATTGAAAAAGGCTCTTTTCAGCATTGTGAACTATCTGTCCTTCGTAACGTTTCCAGAGTTAGTCAAATTTTGATGTTTCCTTCGTAACGTTTCCAGAGTTAATCAAATTTTGATGTTTTTCATTTTAAGGAATCTCCTTCATCAAACAGCATCATTTTAGAACTTTTTTGCCATGGTTGCGTCGTTGAAGCTTTCGAAGCTTAGCTTTCAGCACCTGGTACTGGCCAATTTGCCATTAATGGCTGCGGAGATCCTAACTTTGTTCCTGAAAAATAGAAATAGACCCACCAAAGTAAAACTTGTCTTTTGATGATTCTGACTTGACCAACGTGATCGTGAAGCCATTTAATCCAATCAAAATTATTTTCAATCATTTTTGGGAAGGTCCTATTTTTGGGGGTTTCCCTGAAAATAGGGGCAAAAAACCATGATTTTCAAATTTTCAGAATTTTGCACATGTGTTATGTTGGCGTGACAACTAACACCTCTGGAGTATAAGTTGTTACGGACAGCTATGCACACTACACAATGAGTGCTCTTCAAATTAGGAGGGGAAGCTCCCTCATTGTGCTTGACAAAAGTGCTTTGAAAAGGAAAGTAAACTAAACTATATCATGTCTTTTTGTTTCAGCTGTAGAGGTACAAGGCTTTCTCGAAAACTATATACGTTGCAGCTGAGTATTTTCTGGTTTCGCAGACTACTAACTACAACTAATCTTAATTACTTAAAATCTATCCAGTTTCCTCGAGAAAAATAGAGCATGAGGAAATGGAGCAAGGATGACTATCTGACGATAAACAAGTGTAGATTCTCAACTTGAAGGCAAGGTGGCACATCTGTCAGCTCAATCTAAACAAGTTTATTGGGAACAACAATATACGATAAACCAAGTACGGATTCTCAACTTGAAGGCAAGGTTGCACAACTATCAGCTCAATCCGAACAAGTTTATTGTTCACACACATCAAACGATAACCAAATTCAGATTCTCTACTTGAAGGCAAGGTGGCACAACTATCATCTCAATCTGAACAAGTTTATTCGGCACAAAACAGATTTGATCTAACTATGGAAAGAATTTACCATTATAATTGCATGAAACCCTATGTGGCATAACAATTTATCATAATAGTAAAAACGCATGAATAGATACAGAACGAGCAATATTGAGGGCAAGGTAGGCACAGCATATATTTCTCTCTCGTGCAAAAGTTATGTACAAATGAGCAAAAGCTCTTATTTATAGACATCGAAAGTTGTAGGGAACCCTAAAATCACCTTGAGTCAACTACAGTCTTGCAATACATGCAAGATTTATTTCTAAACCCTAATAAAGCAAACTATACAGTTAACTGGAAAGCTACCATCAGTTAACCGAAGCATCTAACCTAAATGGACAATGTGCAAGCATGCACGTCCTTATTAAAAGCAAGTTAACTGGAATACTACCATCAGTTAATGAAAACCCTAAATGAAACTCCAAGTGAATAAAGCAAATCCCAGAATAGATATGCATGAGATAAGACAATGAGTTAACTTGAGAAAGTAACGCCAAGTTCAACTCCTGTGTATAACGTCTATCCTGAGAGGTGGGAACTGAAGTCTACTAAGTGTGATCTCAAGCAACCAATCCCTCAACGAGATTGTTAACTACATCACTATCTGGAGCTATGAGACTCTGTTGAAGAATGCTATGTCTGTGCAGCATGTTCTCACTAGCTGTAATCTGGGACTGAAGTTCACCCCTACTCCTAGTTGCTTTGTCAAACAATGCTGACATGACTGTAAACTGAGTAACCTTACAGCCAACGGTCTCCCCATTGAAAATAGAATGAATGAGTGCTGCGAGCTCTGACTGAACATCGGTAAGCTCAACATAAGCACTACCCTCAATCTGATATCGGCACGGTAAACGAGAAACTAAAGTTCTCACAAACCAGAGTGCACTAGTAACGTGCTCTCTACTCTCAGCCAACTCTGACGCCAAAGTGTCTTCTATCTTTGCCTTGAAAACCAATTGTGTTTTCTAAGAGTAGATAGCCTCTTTATCCTCTGCATCTGTGACTGCATCATATGCCACACTCAGGTGAGCAATCATAATCTCATCCCGGGGTCTATCAATCGCCAAGTCTCTTTCCTCATCCTGGAGACGTAGACGGAGTTCTCGTGCATTGTACCGCAACTAATATAGCTCTGTGAGTATAGAATGGCCTCTAGCAATGAACTCCTCCCATTCATCCAAACGCTTGCCATATGCAACTAAGTGATTAAGTTGACCTTGCTCTGCTGGAGGCTCAAGCATCGGCGGGAGTGTGACGATGACATCTGGTCTATGTACAAGGCTAGAAATGTACTGACGAAGCTGTCTGATTTCAGCCTTGAGGGCTGCCTTATCTTCTCTGTCCTTTAGTATTCTATCCCTGGCACTATCTATCGCAACCTGTAGGAGATCAACCTGAGTCTGGCGTGTGCTACAACCAAGGTTGACTATGATAACCTCAAAATCCTGAGATTCCAACTCGTTCAAGCTCTTCCCTTTTGGAGGAATAGCAGTCTCGACAACGATCTCCATATCAGTATTCCTCTACATGTGGACCATGTTCTTGATCCTCTTGTCTGGCGCATCCTAGTAAGCCTGATCAAAATCTGAATGATTAAGGACATGGATGGCTGCCTCCTCTTCCTTCCCAGCTGCGCCTCAATCCAAGATCGATCTCGACTAACGCTACTAGAAGGGTCTATACTAGCAACAGGAGGTACTGGCAAGAGTTAATATGTAGAGGACCCACTGCGAGGTGGAGAGTGTAAATCCAATTCAATGTGAATTGGGACTAGTGACTGCTCCGGAACTGGTGTAGGAACTTGAGGCTGAACCTCAGGCACTGGCGGACTCTGAACTAGCCTCTGAACTGGCTCTGTAGTCGGCCGAGTGACAGGCTCTGTGTGTGTTTTAGTAGCAAGTGCCTTGCCTTTTGAATTGTTAGGTGCTTGACCTTTCTTAGGAGGGTTACTCCTCTTCTTTTGTTTGGGTTTTGACGAGGAAGGTAGCGAAAGATTCACCACTGGCGGCTCTGCTCTAGGAACACTTACCCTCCTTGTCTTCTTGTTGTCGAGGTAAAGTATACTGTTCTGAATAACTCTACTTGACCTCTCTTTCACTGTCGCGTACTCCTTGGCGTACCAATCAACTGCTGGTAATGGCTGTGTGTCAACCTGCTCTCTGAAAAACTGAGGAAGAACCTTTCCCTCATCATCTGATAAACCTCCCACATCTTCTGACAAGAAGACAGAAATTTGTGAGAGAGAGAAGCGGTCGTAGCTCCGTCTGCGAACCTCAAAGTCATCTGTGCAATTTGCCCAGTAATCCTCCATAGAAGGTACATGAAATGTGCTTCCAGCAAGGCGAGTTGTATAATGACCTAAAAGATCATAGGCACATGCTTCAACAAGACACTTGAGATGATATTTCTCGAGCTCTTGTCCTGCAACTTTGGCATCAACTGCCAACTTGTACCAATACATTCCAAACTGAAAAGGAAAATTGATAGGTGTGTGCTCGCGGCGTAAAAGACGATGAACATCATGCATCTGTCTCAGGAACTCCATAAAAACTGTCTTATCCGAAGGATAACGTGGAAGCATAGCTGGATATCCTGTAAATCCGTATACTCGGATGTAGGTGTATGTCGGGAACTAAATAAACCAATCCGCCCAACCATCCATTGCTGCCCTAGCAACTGCCGAGATAAGAACGTGCAATTCCCGGTCCAAATTCCTCACTGTATAAGTCAGAAAAGCCTTGTGAACACGCTTGAAATGACGTTCAGCCTTAGTGAACTCAAGCTGATCATAATAATGATAAACTTTCTGAACACTGAGAATGCCCACGGTCTTTAGTCCTCGAAACTGACCCTGATAAGCGATCAAGTATATGAGATACGAACACATGTGAAATTCATGAGCAACTAGGAAACCGGTGATCTGTTTGTGGATAATATCGCTGATGAAGGATGCCCAGTCATAATGCTCCTGCCCAGATATGATGCGACCAATAATGTACTACATCCAAGGCTGGAAAACATTAGCATGTGATTGACCCGAGACACAATTTAGGAGTGTGATTAGAATCGCGTACTCATCCTTGTATTCACCACGACCCACATTGTTTGGCAATCTGTTCGCTTGTTTTAACCATCGCTCTGCCATTTTACTATGGCACTTGTCCACATCAGCGTTGAATGCCTGCTCACACTGCTCCATAGAAACAACAAGACTGTTCGAATGTTAAGGTACGCTGAAACTTTTTTCAATGTCCAAAGGCTTGAGACTGCAAATAACTCATCCATCAATTGACACTATCTCACGAGTAGTAGAATTGTAATGCTTAATACAAGCCATCACAAACTCAACACAATGAACAGAGATAGGTATGGAAGCGGCTTCCAATAACCCAAACTGCTCAATATTTTGAATAATCGAAGCTCTGATCTTAACCGGATCTAGAACTGCTTCTGGCAACACCTTGTAAAGATCTGTCTCAACTGTCCTGAGGAATTCATGAGTAAGGACCGTCTTGGTCCTGTATTCGAGCTGAGTGTATTGCATTCTAAAAAACTCGCCTGTTGACTGTGAACTTGACTATGTTCTGACAAGATTCTGGAAAGCTAAAAATAGCCTACGAGAGTTAAAAATAGCCTTTCGAAGAGTTATTTTCGGTGAAAAATCTGAGATATGGGTTGTGTCCAGAAAAAGATTCTAAGCCAACCCAGAATGTCAAAAATGCAAAAATATGGCTTCTATTCGACCATGCAAACAGTTTTCAATTGAGCAAATTAGAAACTCAAGAACGAATGTTTTGAAGTTAAAAATTCCTAAAAAATCAAGCGCACGATTTTAACTCGAGGAAATTATATAGAAATGATCCAGACGTTTAGACTTGTCGAATTTGCCAATTTCAAGAACATGTGAATTGTATTCTAAGAGAAAACTAAGAATCAAGGAGGAAAAAGACATTTTTTTATATGCTCTTCTTCAATGAAAATCCCCCTTGAATTCTTCAAATTGCTAACAAATGTGAACTTTAACCTGCAAAAGAATATGATTAAAGAAATCGCCCTTGAGAACTGATGAAGAAATTCACCTTTGCTTGTGAAAATCACCTTTTGCTTGAGAAATACAAATTTCCTTAAGCTCTGTGAATGATGAATAAAGATGGTGAATTTGCTTAAATAAAGAAAATTCACACCATCTTATGAACTGCAAGATTTAAAACCCTGACTGAAATAGACGCCTTCTAATTGGACCCCTTTTAGTTTCGCTACCACTGACTCGAAGTTTAAAATTAAAATAATAAGAATAAAATATTCATTATGCAATTTGCAAAGGCACCAAATATAGAAATTCGCCATTTTAATGCAAAAATATGCAAAATAAATAATTAAAATTATCTAACTTCAATTGACAATTCAAACGAAGCTTTAGGATTCACCATCAAACTTCACTAATTTCAAAGAGTTATCATTTGAGCTCATAGGCGTCCATTTGCTCAAGATATTGCACTTTTTATTAACTTCCTAATGTATAGCTGACGACAAAGTTACGATTGGCCATCTTTGACACTGATTTCCGGGTGACCAGATGATGCTGAGACTGAATTGGTGAGTTCATTGCGAAGCCTGCCGAACAAAGAAGAAATGTCTGCTAGGAGTCATCACTGCAAAATCCATCATTTAACACCCTGAAAAATTAGGTGCCCTTGATTAAATTCATTTACAGGTACCAGACTTGGCCATTTCTCCAAACTGCCATCTGACACCTCAAACGATTGCCGACGATGAACGGTGAACCCTGCTAATAGGCAACCAAGCTCACTGCCTGACTGGAGATACTCTGCATCCAACGACTATACGCAAGGCATCTAAAAAGTGCGTTAAGGGCCTCAAAAGTAAAAGCGCTCTTGAGCAACAGGTGCACTGACACCATTTTGACAAAAGTACAACTCTCAACCAAATGTCGTACTTCGACCTCCGATATCTAGCACTGGAGTAACCCGATTCGAGCACTATCTATCTCAACGTGTAACCAAAAGAACTTACGAGAGACGTCCCTAGAGATGACGAAGCAAGAAAACTGCTTCTAAGACCTCAAAATAGAAGGGCGCCTTTCCCAAGATGGAATAGATGACGAGACTTAGTCATTTTCTGAGTCTTCATTTTCAAACGTTTTGCCAAAAGACCTCGCACATACGAGCGTTTGCCAAATCCCAAAGGCTGACGGCTAGGCTCGTTGGATAGCTAGAGTAATTGCGCTCAATTCCCGTGAAGACTTCGATGACGAACAACCTCATTTGACAGGCCTAAAAGTTGGGCACCCCTGACCTATGGAAATACAATGAATATTCTATGCCAGTCCGCCCGTGAAATTATGTGCTTGGTAGAAACCCTGCCACGAACACTCGGAATGTCGGATTAACAGGCAACTTGGTGCATCGCGAAGCCAGACTAGAGTAGCACTGATGTCAGGAAGACCTCGTCAGCAAACTCTGCCATCTCAAAGGTCATTTTGAAGGGCGCCCCTGAGCTACAGGCGCACTGGAAAAACAACGAAGAAGCTCAAGGATGTGAAATCTAAGTATTAGCTCATCTTCAGATGTCGACTATCGGAGCTCTGAGACTCAGATGACTGCATTTGATAACTCGTCAAATAAGCAGACTAGTTGTGAAGAGATTGACTGCATCAATCATTAAAAATACCAAGATCCAACACCCCTTTAAGAAGGGTGCCCTTCAGCTACAGGCGCGCTTTTACTAGAAAAGAACAAGCTTCTGCAATCTAGAACTTTGGAATCTTCAACTTCTGCTGCCAGTTGCCGGAGTTGCGGGTCTCGGATATCCTTGCAAGATAGCTCATCGAACAGGCAGACTAATTCTGAAGAGAATGACTGTATTCATGAGCATTCACCACAAAATTTAGGCCTTCAAAAAGAAGGGCGCCCCTGGGCTATAGGTGCGCTTTTTTGTTTTTCCTTAAAAAATCTTCAAAAATTGACTATTAAAATCATCATCTTGATCACTTAAATGACCATGAAAAATATAAGTGTCACCGTGAAATGCTCCTCCATCATGAAATGTCTTATTATGAGTCTCTAATTCAGGTTCTGATCAATAGAACTGACTTTGAATGACAAAATATTGACAAAACTCCATGCTTGATATTGCCCAAAAACTGTATTTTACATCATTTTAGCAAGGTTTAGACTATTTTATGCAAAATGCCTTAATGAAGCAAAAAATTTGGTTTGGGTACAACATGTTCCTTGACAGAAACCCACAAAGACCCTATGTTTGGTTTGACCTAAAACAGACTTTTAACGGCATTTTAACAAGATTTAGCTCAATTTATACAGAATGCCAAAAAAAATTATTTTGGGTACAACAACAAAAAGTCCCATCAAAGGTGGAGGCAGCAAGAAGCAAGAGAATCATGTTCCACAGAAATTTGGCACTCCTCCAAAAGTTAATAAGGACAAATTTTGAAAATCCTTTCCTCTAAGGCAAGCACACATGACCAGGTTCCAACCCTCTTTCTTTGGTTATTGTAGGGTTCATGCAAGAAATATTGGGTGCAATCAGAATAGAAATTCAAATGGGTTCACAAATAGGAACTCGTTTTCCCCTCTAGTAGACTATAAGTTTATATGCTATAAGTGCAATAATTTTGGGCACACAGCACGATTTTGTACAAGTGGTCTTGTAGATTCTCCCAAATAGAACAAGAAAGAAAATATGGCAAAACACAAGGAAGAAAACACCAAAATATCAAAAGAAAAGAAGGATAGGCCCATGCTTGTTCAAACTGCCTTACATGCACAAAATCAAAAAGAACAATGGTATATTGACAGTAGTTGCTCAAACCACATGACTAGTGACAAAAGTAAATTTCTCACTTTGAAGGAAGTGAATGGAGGAACAATTAAATTTGGGGACAATGCTATTGCAAAGATAGCTGGAAAAGGTACTCTTGGCTTAGATAATGGAAGAATAAAAACAAATAATGTTCTATATGTTGAAGGCTTGAAACACAATCTCCTCAGTGTGACTCAAATGTGTGACCAAGGGCACACTCACATTTCATTCCAAAGGATCTGAAATCAAGAAGAAAGGGAAATTGATAGCACATGCAAGTAGAACAGCCAATAATCTCTACATCCTTATTGAAATCAAAGGTGAAAAGTGTTATATGGGAAAAGAAGATGAGAGTTGGCAATGGCATAGAAGGATGGGACACAATCACATAAACTTTGACAATCTTGTCAAAATTAGCAACAAGTAAGTGTTTACTCGCTACGAGTACAATAACGTATAGAGTAAACGGAAATATAAAATAACATTGACAGCATATAATAATCACATGGCAATTGCACAGAACAAAGGTGTACTGCTTTATTTAGTATTCGCCATTTACATCATAATGTCTCCAGATAGAACATAGCATAGCATAGTAGAACCGCAATGTTTCCCGACTACATGACTCAAGTACATATAGTACGTTGGCGGTGGTTGAGGTACCAACCATCGCGTCCATTATAACTAATTACTTCGTCAGGAACTTAATTCCCGAGACAACTAACATGACATGTACATAACATAAGTACATGGATTATTCATATTAACTAAAGTCTTTAATTATGACTCCCAATCAACCAAGTACACACTCTCTCGGCAAACTACATCATTCCCCCCCCCCACAAAGTAGTTGTCTGGAAGACGATTGAAAACCAAAAATGCCAACTTGAGTTCTTGCTTATTGCTAGCCAATTCCTTTTATTTTCCCTGTGCTTGACTTTCCCTATTGGCTGAAAGTCGTTGCACATCAACCACCTGTGTATCTTTTTCCACCACTAGCAGATCCTCCTCTGCCAACTGATTGTCACTCTCACCCAATACTCCATCTCTCTCCTCCAACTTCTCGAGAGCTGCAACTCTCATCTGCTTGGCAGCCAATTGCTCTTGTGACTGCACTATGATGGCTGGTTGCACTACAAATTGGAATTCCAATAAATCTGATGGGGGTCTAGGGGCAACGCCCCCAACGGGTCAAGGGGCAGCACCCCTTGCAAGGGTCTGGGGGCAGTGCCCCTTGCGGGGGTTTGGGGGCAGCAGGGTTGAGGGGCAGCGCCCCTTGCGAGGTCCGAGGACAACTTCTGCAACCACTTGAAACTGCATCACGCACCTCATTTTCATGATTTTTCCACAGGTTCCAAACAGTGCTGACGAAGCCGAAAAATATAGATTTTGCATTGTTTTTCTTATACTTTACTTTCTCTAGGTCGATGCTTGGTACGACCTACCTTTTACAAACTTTGATACTTGGTACAATCTTTATTTGCTTGGTATGTACGCTTTCTCCTTGGTCCATACGACCTCCTTATGGTGTGCTTTTTGGCTTGGTACAGTGCTTCTTGTTCTTATGCGTACGACCTCCTGATTTGGGCGTACTATGAGACGCCATACTATGTTGCTATGTTCAAGCCATACGCTGCATCCTGCCAATTGAGGTCATGCAACTTGAAAATGTGTAGACTGTCATCCGACTTGAACAATCTATGACTATCGTACGGCTTGAAGAATCTGTGACTGTCGTACGACTTGATTGAGAAGTCTTGCCAAACGTCGTACGATCTCCTCCTGGTTACTGCCTTTCCTCTATGGAGTAATTTTGTCCTTCACTTTGCTCCAGTCCTTCTAGCATTGTACGACCTCTCCTTGAAGTGTCTTTCCTTTGTTCTGTTGTATGATGTCCTCCTCAGGTGCGGGCTTATCTTCCTTCGATTCCTACATGTGCTTTACCAAATATCCTCCTTTCTCCGCCGAATTTTTCCAACTGGTGCCTTCACTTTTCCTCTCTCTGCCGTACGACCTCACTTCTTTTGCCTTCAACTTGCCGCTTTGTCTGTCGTGTGACCTCCTCTTGGGTAGCCAAGTTGTAATTAGTGGTTTCTTTTGAACTCCCTGCCTTGGTCGACGATGTAATGACTTTAGTATTTCGGCTTTATTCCTGCGATCGTTTCTCCAATGGTCGTATGATTCCCTTGATGACCAAGGCTTTATTTTCATTTTCTTCTCTTTAATTTTCCTCCTCTTGGCCAATTTTTCTTTTCACTTTTCCCTTTCTCCTTAATATTTCCACGTCATTTTTAATTTGCCTTTTTAATACTTTTATTTTTCTCCTTTTGCATTCTTTCTCCCTCGTCCATCTTTAAATTTTTTCATTCTACTTTATTTTTTTCATTTTCCCACTTCAAATTTTTTCAACTTTTTCATTTTTTATATTTTTCAACTCTTCTATTCTCATTTTTTCAATTTTCAACACCTTATCTATTTTTTTTCCTTTTGTACTCTCCCTCTTCATTTTCTCTCTCCTCTCTCTTCCTTTCTTCTGACTTTCTCTCACTAGCTCGTACTTTGTCATATTCCAACTTGTTGGCTGGTGTACATCTAGTACTTTCTCTTTGTACTATTCATACTCGGTTGGAAGTGTGTGGCTGTACTTGATCGGAAGTGTCTGGTTGGATGTTCTCTTCTCCTCTCTTTCCTGGATTCCTCTGATCTATAGCATGTAGCAATCCAAGTGAGAAACCTCATTATCTTCCATCTGCCAGTGAAATAGCCCGTTCAGTGAACTCGTCTCATCCTCCAAGCAACTTCCAATCTCTAGTATACCTTCCTCGTTCGGCTCCATTATCTTTCTTTCTTCATCAACATCCGATTCTCCACCCAATTCAGATCCTAACAATGCCAGTTCTTCACAAACCGCCTGGTTCTTTAGATCAATAGTATACTTCTTCCCATGGCTCTCGATCGAGAGTGTATTCCTTTTCCAATTGTGATTCGCCTTGGCAGCAATCAGCCATCCTCGTCCCAATAGTGCATCGTACGCTTTCCTCTGTAATGGGATGACAACAAAATTTAGCAAAAATTGTTGTGTCCTGATCGTCACCTTCTACGCCATCAGCGTTCCCAACGGTTTGATACCATGTTGATCAGTGCCAACCAGTTGGAATGTCGACGACCAGAGTGTAGGCTTCCCAAAACTCTTCCATGTGTCTTCGGGTAGTATGTTGACACCCGATCCTCCGTCAACGATAGTATTTGTCATGATATTCCCTCTAATCTCCATATGCACGACCACTGGCATCTTCCCGATGTTCGTCGTGAGTAATACTGGGTCGATTGTTTGTTCATTGTACGGTGGCGGTTCTGGTATCAATTATTGCCTTCATTCCTCCAATCGCGGTTGCTTGCCATCTCCGACGACTTTTGTGATCGCCAGTCCCAACTGCGGCATAGTCTGGAGAAGGTCAGTTACTTTGATCGGTATGGTGGTCTGCAGTCCTGCCGTATGATATTGGTTTCCGCCTCCAACTGCCGAGAGGTTCCTGGCTTCTCCAGAGGTACTTTGTTTTCCTTCGCCATCGCCAGTTCAACTTCAATTTTTGCTTCCTTCATCCTTTGTTTCTCCGTATGTGGATCTAGGTACGTGACCTTTTTTGCTTGTGCTCTGGTGATCGCCAGTACCTCCTGTTCTTCTACTTCCAGCATGTGGATACCCTTTTGCTTAGGGCATTCGTTATCTTCATGATCGCCTGGTCCACACCACTTACACAATCTCCCTCCCGAACCTTGACCGTTCTAGCAGTCCCTGGCAAAGTGGCCCCATTCGTTGCACTTCCTGCATTGCATCATGGGCCTTCCTTTTGCATCGTATTGTATCATGTTTCTCAGACTTTTGTTGCTTCGATAACCTCTAGGGGATGCATTGCTATTATACTGGGGCTTCGATGGTGTGTTCGGTAGTGTTGACGGTTCTCCTTGTGCGAAGAGTACTTGTGCACTTCTGGCTTTTAAGTTGTATTGGCATTCCTTGACGGAATGTCCCATCACTTGGAAGATATCGTAGAATAAGTTCTTGGGACAGTTCGCCTTCGTGTGACCTTCCCCATTGCAGTCCATACACCACAATTCTCTAGCTTCTCTCATACTCTCCTTGTCGGCCTTCAATTCTTTCATCATTCGCATCATATCTTTCCTAAGTGCTTGTACAGCCTTGGATTCACAGTCGTTGTCATCCGTACTCTCCTCGTGGTCTGTCTTCTTTTTCCCTTGAGAGAATGTTTTGTTTTCACTTTCTATATCCATCACCCGATTATATGCTTCAGTGTACAAGGATGGAGGTACCACTTTCATTTTCTTTCCTAATGATGGAAGCAAGCCCTCAATGAACCATCTTTTCTTCAACCTGTCAGCCGATTGTGCCTCCAATTTCCCCAACAAATCTTTGAGTCTTCAGTTATAGGTCCGCACACTCTCCTACTTTCCTTGCTTGGTATTGTATATCTCTGCAACAATCTCGCTATCATTCCGCAGGAGTTTGAACTCCTCTTGAAATGCTTGCTTCAATAATCTCCATGTAGCTTTGTGTGCTTGATCTAATTCATAGTATCAGTCGATAGCACTATCTCTGAGTGTCATTGGAAATGCTTTGAGCCATTGATCCAGATCATCCTGTCCGCTTGCTATCCAAGTCATCCTGTCTGCTTGATCTAATTCACATGTTTTACAATGTCGTACTGAATCTTCTGACCCATTCCCCATAAACTTCAGCAGCTTCTACCACTTGGGAGTCACCATTTTTCCCAGTTGTCCTTGTGTATTGGACCCAATTAGACCGGTTTCCCCGCTATGTTCTGGTGCGTCACTTGCACTCTCCGCCACGTACAAGTCACTCCCACGTCTTTCGTCAGCGTCCTCGACACCTTGAGTGTCCTGGGGTTCCCTTCGGTACTCTCTCCGCCTTGGGGTACTGGGCTCAGATCTTCCACTTGTCAGTTGTTCGTTGTCATCCAATAAGGACAACTCTTGAAAGCGTTTGATGCTACTATCAAGTTCTTCACTTAATTCGTCTTTGTTTTCACAAATTTTATACCTACCTACGTTCGGAGTGCCAAAGGATCCTTCGTCCCTCCCTTCAACCAGACTTTGATGTGCTCTTCCAATACATGTGTCTATTCTCTTCGGATTCTCATGTGTTCTTTTAATACTCTGCTTTATTTCAATTAGATCCTCATCAAATTCCTTACCAACTTGCTTTAGTCTTCTTCGTCGGTTTTCTTGTTCCTGCAGCTTGAGTGATCGCCGAACCTTCTCCTCTTAAGTCTCGTGCCCACCAAGTACTCGGTTCTTGTCTTTGTTCGGCCATATGGGCATTAAAATTTGTTCAAGCAATCATTGTTGGCCACCAGACGTACGTCTCCAGCAAGTGTCTCTTTCCTCTTCTCGTTTGGTTCTCTCTTCGTAGCGCTGCAGTATTTGCTCCCTTCGGCGTTCCTGATCCTCTTCTTCTCGAAGGTCTTGTAGGATAATGAAATGACGGGCCAGCAATCTGGGCATACGATTCAGGAGGTTATCCACCTTGTCGTTCACTTCCAAGCTATCCAACATAACTTCCTTAGGGATCTCCCACCTACAAGATTCCCTTCGTACATGATTTGGTAAGGATATCTTCCACAGATTGATAAGATCTTCAGTCAATAGGTCTTCCCTTTCCTCGTTGCTATTCACGGGCTCGTCTGCCAGGAGACCCATTCCGCCACCATGATGAGTGATTCCCTAGTCCGCTCAGGCAATGGCGCCAAATGTTTACTTACTACACGTACAATAACGTACAAAGTAAACGGAAATATAAAATAACATTGACAACATATAATAATCACATGGCAATTGCACAAAACATAGGTGTATTGCTTTATTTGGTATTCGCCATTTACATCATGTCTCCAGACAGAATATAGCATAGCATAGTAGAACCACAATGTTTCCCGACTACATGACTCAAGTACATATAGTACGCTGGTGGTGGTTGAGGTACCAACCGTCGCATCCCTTCATTATAACTAATTACTTTGTCAGGAGCTTAATTCCCGAGACAACTAACATGACACATACATAACATACGTACATGGATTATTAATATTAGCTAAAGTCTTATATACTTATGACTCCCAATCGACCAAGTACACACTCTCTCGGCCAACTACAGTAGGCAGTGAGAGATATGCCAAAAATTTCAAAGCCATCAAATACCATTTGCAAGGAATGCCAATATGCGAAGCAAACAAGGGTGAGCTTCAAGACAAGGGAATATTCTCTGTTTAAACCGTTGGAACTTATCCATACCACTCTATGTGTGGCAACCAAAACAAGAGCATGCAAGGTGAGATTTACTTCATGTTGTTAATTCATGATTATTCCAGAATGAATTGGGTTACATTTTTAAAAGAGAAACATGAAGCTTTTGAAAAGCTTAAGGCATTCTAAGCCTTAATTGAGAATGAGACTAGTCCAAAAATCAAATTTTTGAGATTAGATATAGGAGACTTCAATTCGAACGAATTTGAAGAATTTTGTGAACATGGAATAAGAAGAAATCTTTTTGTTGCAAGAACTCCACAACAAAATGGAGTAGTTGAAAGGAAAAATAGAACGGTCCAAGAAATGGCAAGGACCATGTTAAATGAGTCCAAGCTACCAGATACCTTTTGGAGAGAAACAGTTCATACAACGGTCTACATTCTAAACCAAGGACAAATTAGAGTAAACAATTCCAAAACACTATATGAACTATGGAAAGGTAGACCCGCTACAGTGAAGTATTTCAAAGTTATTTGGGAGTAAATGTTACATAAGAAGAGATGAGGAAGACTTGGGAAAATTCGACTCTAGGGAAAATGAAGGTATTTTCCTTGGATACTCTTCAAGGAGCAAAGCTTACATATGTTACAACAAAAGGTTGCACAAAAGTATTGAAAGTGCAAATGTTCGAGTAGATAATGAATGGCATCAAAAACCGGGCACTAGAAGTTGATTATCAAGAAGAAGAAAGTTGCAAAGAAGAATTGGAGGAAGAGGATAAACATGAGGAAGTTGAACAAAGAAACTCAAAGACACTAGCAAAGGCACCTAAGACACCATCTAGATTTGTTCAAACGAATCATCCAAAAGACTTAATTATTGGGGACAAAGATACAGAAATTCAAACAAGGAGAAGATTGGTCATTACATCAGAACATGCAAATTTGTCCTCCTTTTCTAAAATTGAACCCCAAAACTTTATGGAAGCAAGTGAAGACAAACATTGGGTGAGTACTATGGAAAAGGAATTGAATCAAATCGAAAATAATGAAACTTGGGAGCTTGTCCCAAGACCTAAGGATAAAAATATAATTGGCACTAAATGGGTTTTCAGAAACAAACTAATCAGGATGGTGAAGTTGTGAGGAACAAGGCAAGATTAGTATGCAAGGGATATGCTCAAGTCAAGGGTATTGATTTCAAAAAAACATTTGCCCCTGTCACTCATCTTGAGGCTATAAGGATGTTCTTGGCATTTGCTAGTTTTAAGAACTTCAATGTCTACCAGATGCATGTAAAATTGGTGCTTTTGAATGGAAAATTGGAAGAAGAGGTATATAGTGAACAGCCTAAAGGATTCATCCTATTTAAAAAAGAGGATCATGTATGCAGGTTAAAGAAAGGAACTTTATGGATTGAAACAAGCCCCCAAGGCTTGGTACTCAAGACTAGATAAGTATCTACAAAAACAAAGCTTCAAAAGAGGTATTGCTAACAACAATCTATAAATCAAAATTGAACGTGATCATCAGTTGATTGTTGTAGTTTATGTTGATGATATTTTTTTGGGGATAGTAATGAGAAGTTGTGCCAAGACTTTGCAATGAAATATGCAAAAGGAATTTGAAATTTATATGCTTGTTGAGTTGTCCTTCCTTGGGTTGCAAATATATCAATCAAATAAAGGAATATTTATTTCACAAGCTAAGTATATTAAGGAGATGTTGAAGAAATTCAGAATGGAAGATTGCAAACTTGTGAGTACACCCATGGTCATAGAGTGCAAGTCGAGTAAAGATGATGAATCTCCTAAGGCTAATCAAACACTTTATAGATAAACAATTGAGAATTTATTATATGTAACAAGTTCAAGGCCTGACATTATGCAGGCAATTGGTATGGTGGCAAGATTTCAAGCTGCACCAAAAGAAACCCATGTGCACAAAGTTAGAAGGATCTTTAAATATTTAAAAGGCACTTTGGAGTTTGGGTTGTGGTATCAAAGAGGTGAAGACTTCACCTTAGTAGCATACATCGATGCGGATTGGGCTGGTAGTATGGATGATAGAAAGAATACAAGTGGAGGCGTATTCTTTCTATGGAGATGTATTCTTTCTAGGCAATTGTCTTTTATCATGGATAAGTAAGAAACAGGCTTCAGTTTCCTTATCTACAACAAAGGCGGAGTATATTGCAACAGCATCTCATTGCACTCAGGTTCTTTGGATGAAGCAAACATTGAGTGATATCAAGGTAGATTATGATCATCCCATATCCATATTGTGTGATAGTACAAGTGCAATAAACATATCGAATAATCTTGTGATGCATTCCCAAACCAAACACATTCCAATCAAGTATCATTTCTTAAGGGAGCAAGTGGTAGATCAACAAGTGACATTAAAATATATTGCAACACAGGAATAGATTCCAGACATCTTTATAAAGCCTCTTCCAAAAGAGACTTTTGAGTACCTAAGACAGAACTTGGGAGTGATATCCTCTTCATCCAATCATTCATAAAAATACATTATGCAAGGGGAGCTCATTATTGAACTATCTTACAACTCCAAGAATTCCTTTTCCAGTGATGTCAAAGGGGGAGAACTAGAGTAAGGAGGGGCATTATATTCACAAATTATTTCTATGAGAGGTTGCCATCAATGACAAAGGGGGAAATTGTTGGATTATTGTCATTGATGACAAAGAAGAACCATAAGGGTTGTTGCTAAACCAAATTGAAGGCCTCCAAGGACAGAATTTATCTTAACAAAGGCAGCAATGAACAATGATAAAGATGAACTAAATTCATGATAGCCGACTCCCTTGTGATAACACTCATGGAGGAAACATTAAGTAAAAGACTTTATGTATTTTATGAGGCTGACCCTTGGTATTTTGGCGCCCTCCTTTTGTGTCTGGAAAATTAAATTAAATACTATTTATTATATACTATCAATTCATTATTGTTTCTTGCCAACCACGTGAAGAAGCCTTTGGAGGCTTGTCTCTATGAAAGGATTGTATGTGTCAACATCCTTTATCTACATGTTTTGGTTCTTGATGACCCTACGATTTCATTGAGTATATTGTATGGCAAGAACACCAAATCTAGATTCCAAGAACAATCTTGGGGACAATACACCCAATCGTGATAGTTCATTATGTTTGGGTAAAAAAGGTTTGTGTTATTATGAATGACGACATGCACTATTACATGAACTCTGGTAGCAAGGAAATTCAGGCTTAGGGATGAGGATCCCATAACCATATAGATATCTCATAGTGACTATTATTTAAATGCATTAGAGCTGCATGTTGGTCCATGTACTTCCATACCCTATTTCTAAATGGAGCCTCATCCCTATGCCCATATCTCTTCTCTAAGTGACTATACTGAGAAATAAATAAGTTATAGGCAGAAACGATTTGTATTATTAATTGTGAATAACAACCAAAGTGAATTGAGAAAGATTGCAGGACATGTGGCCTGGGTTTCTGTTATTACTTATGAATAACAATCAGAGTGCAAGGGCTGACACCTGGATGTTCCATTGCTCACACCATGTGGCGATGTAGAAACCCCTGTTCTCCCTGATTTCTGAAAACTGACTGCTTTGATTGTTTTTCTCGTTTTTGCGTTTTTGAAAGAAAATGCTGAATAAATTTATATAAAATAATGCAATACTGGAAATGATAAAATATACTGGAAATAACGTTGCCAAAGTGTTTATTGATCTTCTATGATGAATACAAATCAGATTTGATAACATGCAACTGAAAAAGCAACCTTATTTTGATTAAAAACCTGATTATTGCAGCAGATTGTAAAACCCTTGAAAGGAGTGTCCAGATTTGGGAAAATGGCGCCTGGAAATGAAGAACTCTTTCTGGCTGAAACCCAAATGAAAACTCTGAAGCTGAAAACTCTGTGAACGTTCTGTGATAGCTTCTGAATGAAGATATCCCTCTGAATGCAATAGATCAGCTGATATTTCACAGCCTCTGAACTGCAACACTGAAGATGGCTCGTTCTCCAATGCCTGTAGACAACTGAAACCCTCGGCTTCGTTCTCCGGAAGAAGACTTGATCAAAAATCAATTTCATAACATAATGAGCTCAAAACCCAATGAAACCCTTATATCTCCTCAAGAGTTCGAATTTTCTCAATTAGGTTTCATTTAAATAAATTCGAACTTTTCTTTTTAATTTTTCAATAGTTTTCGAAAACACTTTTAATTATAAAATATAATTAAGTGGCCCCTTCAATGATGGGCGACCCCTTCAGCAAAAATCACTTAAGTTATAATATTTAAAATATTATAACTTTATAACATAAGCTCCAAATAATTAATATTTAATTAAATCAATTAAATATTAATATCTCTCTCAATATATGCCCGATGCACGAACCGTCTGAAGCTGACGAAGAAGGAAGTGATTCTGCACATGACCAAACCATCTGCTAAAAATAGCAGGGGTGCTCCCTGAGTGCCAAAAACTGCTAAAAATAGCAATCCGAGCAAATAGTGTCCAAGCGAGCTAACGAAAACCAATGATAACAATCGACAAGCGAAGCCAAGCCAAGCTCCATCAAGACCCTCTATCCATCTATCGACCTACGAGGGTCGCATAATAGGCTAAATCCACCGAACTTCGATGCTTTCCCAAAATTGGGGACATTACGGTAGCTTGGATGTTGGTGGCGACCAATTAGGCAAACATGTGTAATACCAGCACTCAACCATAGTAGTAATGATTCCTCCTGGATCAGTAACTAATTCCAGTATGTTCATTTCTTTATGAATGTGAGCAAAATATTGGTTAGGTCTTTGCATTAATCAGATTGGAGTTGAAAAAATTGTTGAAAGATCATACGAAATTGCTGAAATTTATAAGGGTTAGGAAAAGATGATGGTCCTTGATCTCAAGGTCATAGATTAAAGTGTCAGAACCAACTGGAGAAACAATGATCTCCCAATACATTTGATTATTTGATTACAACTTCTGGAATGTTGTGAGCATCATTCTGTGGCTCCACCATACTATTTTCTTGATGTAAGATTTCCTTATCAACCACCATTTCATTTTCAACCCCATGTCCACCTGCAGATCGAAGATCATTCTCTACCGACTTATCTTTTTTTAACCCAAACACATCATAGAGACTTTTAGATACTTCACCAAGTCTCTCATTTTTGCTTCGTGATGAGGTTCGTCTTGAAAGGGAATCCTCATACTGCTGCAAACTATGAGTTAATCTTCGTTGTGAAAGCTTAAGTTTCCACTGGATATCATTCAACATGCTCTCAACACTTGGCTGCTCGCATTTCTTTGGTGTTCTTCTTTGCTTGTTATAATCTGTTCGATGCTCCATGTATTGTTCGAAGTCTAGACGCTCTCTGATCTTATCCGGGAATGCTCTATACTCCTCATAAGCAACCATTACCTCATCAACAAATTTAGAAGCCATGACAACCATTTTGCTGTCCAAGCTTGCCAAACTGGTCAAAAAGAATTTTTTTATTTTCTGAAATTGTCGATCCCTTCAATATCAAAATTGCTCTTGCTTGTATGACAGTAAATATGTATTGCAGTCAAGACCTCCAACTGATTACCAAAATACATGTTTGATTTAGAAAATGAAGCTGCTCTCGAAAGGTGTTGCTAATATGCAATGCATTTATAACTGTTTACCATGGGAATAACCAAAGAGTAAATGTATCTAATCAGATACTATAAACTGCTGTTACAGTAATTGGGAATTTTGCTCATTAAAACACTGATTGTTTTCCCTTTTATAAGAAGTGAATTACAAGCATTGAAAGAAAATCAGACTCTTTTATAATACTTGACTCAGCTGATCAGGCAACACATTTATTTTAAATGCAAAGATAGACACTTCCAGACTGGGAAAAATCACACCAGTTCTGAAACTTATATCAGCAACCTGCAGTGTTGAAATTCCTTGTATTTGGTAATTTTTTTCTAGCCTGAAGCTTTTCGTGAGGGATCAGTTATGACAGCGACCCTTTGAAAGGTAGTATGGCGTCCAGAAATGACATTGACTAGCCTTCTAAAAAAAATTATAAACTCCTGCTGTCGGGTTCTTTTGAAAATCGTCTTTTCCTCACTGTAGATTTCTTTCAAAAACTGCTTCTTGGGTCTTCTGGTGTCAAACAAAGTCTCTCGATTTAGCTTTATGAGGAATGGTGTTTTTATTAAAAAAAACGATTTTATTTATATCGATCTTCACATAACAAAACCCGTGATTTCTCAAATTCCACGATT
>VDFB02204563.1:0-20011 GCA_007258455.2 Sequoia sempervirens | reverse complement strand
AAGGGAGGGCCATCTATCGAACGATAGGTGTGCGAGGGACCACATTATAAGTCTGTGGTTGGTAGAAAAGCGCCCAAGTGATGTTTCTCCTCCGCACCAAGTGGCCGATGCACCAAGATTGGAAAGGAAAGAAACCTGGACCGTCTTACTACTATTTGCTCAAAAGCTCTCGAGCTATGTATGTAATTGTTTTACTTTTGTACTCTAATTTATATTTGCGATGAAAATTGAATTCATGGGGAAATATATTGTAACTTGTATGCATTTATCAATGAAGAAAGGAAATATTTTATTGTAATGCCTTTGTTACTTGTTACCCTTATATGTTTGGAGTAAAATAAAATAAAAATTAATTTATGCAAGGGATAAGGATAAGTCGTTACACCTTCCCACCAAATGCTCCTGATTAAAATTGTTTGCACCACCCTCTAGACACAAGCAAACAAAGAAGTTTTGTATAATACTGGCCAACTAGAGAAAACTTCCCATATTGTATTTTGCAAAGGAGAGTTCCAATTCAGTTTATTTTGAATGAAAGTCCAACATTTTTGAGCAAATGAACATTGGACAAATAGATGATTAACATCTTCCAAAGCCCCTCCTCACATAACACACATTTAAAAGGTGCAGATATCCCAATCTTTGACATTTTATCATTGATTAAGATATTATTTTGCAAAGCAAGCCATGCAAAACAACCTACTTTTGGAAGAGTCATTGTATTCCAATAGAAAGAAAAAGCTCTTTGTGATTGAGTGTTTTCCCTGCTACTTATTACTGCCTTATAGCCCTTTCCAACTAAATAATACCTGTTTTTGAAGGAGCCCGTACTACTGTATTTTGTAATGACCCTTGCAAAATCTGATCTTTATTTTCAGTTTTGAACACTTAGGAATTTTGTAAAACAGTTGTGCAACCTTCTTTCAGCTGGTAAATGGTTTCTCTTGTTTGCTTTTCCACATACAATGATGAGATATGCAAGAATGCTAAGTATACTACTACTAATGACTATGATGAATATGAATGCAAGAGTACTTCGTTTTTCCAATATTTTATAATGAGTGAATGAAAATGCAGCTAACAAGGTACTTATAATTCTTGTTACAGTTGTGAGACATTTTCACAAATATTTGTCATGCAAACTCAAACTACTCCAGTATATATTGAACTGCAATCTTATTACAATGCCTCAAAATGTTGATCTACTCCACAAGGGATGATTTACAATATATCTCAATGACAGTAATATTTATGATTTGCAAATGCAAGAATTACAACTAGATGTCACTGTATGACAGCGATTCTTGGACTACTGTAATGATAGTGATAAATAGAAACGTAAATGTCTTTGCTAATGCAAAATCTATATAATGTGAATTGAAGAACCTGATTATCGCCTTGCAATTTGTGTTGGCAGCAACTGACTGATTCTAGAACCTGTTAGAACTATAAAATTTTGAAAATTTTATGGCTTTCTGTACCCATAAGTTTCTTAAGAAGTCCATGCCATAAGCTCATGAATCCGTTTTGTATAACATTTTTGCCCATATTTTGTCATTTGGTCCCATAGAATTCATCTAACCCTGAGTATTTCAAAGTATAAATCATATTGGCATAACATGATGCAGGTCTCACTGATCCATAAAGCATTTCATACTAACGTGTGTCTTTTGCAGTCTATGGGCAAGAGGTCAGGAATGTCTTGTCAATCAGATTACATTTGTGGATACACATCGGCAGGACACAGTTCATTGTCTCAGCGACCATAAGAATTCTATCGGTGAGAAAATCTTCATCGATATAAGTCATAACGAGCACATGTGTGTTATACCGATGAAGCACAAAATGATTGTCGACGAGATCTATGTCATCAGTGTAAGTCATAACGGGCTTATTTGTTTCTTACCGATCGTGGTGCAATTCCGGAGCATCAAAAAGGAATCTACAATATTCTCAATGAGTTTCCCGGAAAAGTGGATCCTATCGGTAGTATGATGTATCAGGGTGAGTTCATGGAAGTCCTGCCGACTCTCAATGTTGCTATGACTGGATTATATCGGTGATAGGACTTGGCGATATTCATTGTCTTGTCGATAACAAGATTCATTGGAAAGACTGGCATCATCGGAGAGAGCTATGCCGAATGAAGTTCCATCGGCAGGAAAACCACTATGTCTCGGCGATCAGAATTGCCGAAGGAAGATTCTCGGCAAGATATAAGTAGTCGAAGGAAAGTCCCGGCGACCCCTTAAGTCACAGCGATAGGCTTCCTCGGCGAGAGTTACAGTGACATATTCTAGACTGAAGCAATAATTCTCGGGCAGACTCGCGATGTCGGTATGACTACATGACACCATAGCGACATATGATCTATTGGCTATCAGTGAGACTCAGAACATCAATGAGAGTCATGAGACTATGTGACACCAAAGCAATATGTAATATGTGATAGTCAGAGAGTCTCAAGGCGTCGGCAGAACTACGTGACGTCTCAACGGGTGTTTAATAAACATGGAAAAGGCTTGAACAACGGATCACCCCGATTTGAATACGAATGGATGTGACTTTTTATATGGCCGATGTATAAATACTCATTTTTGACGAAAAGAGCAGGAAGGGAACATAAAATACAGTAGATCAGAATGTTTATATTTTGAGACTATGATGCATGTAAAAAACGATGGGGATTTCAATTGAATTCATTTGATTTGGTGACATTTTTCTAGTTCTACCGCTTTTGTCAGTGTTAATTGTGCTACTACTGAAATTGTGTCTCCAAGCAGTTGATATTTTCTAATTGTTTCTAAACCGGATATATCAAGGATATTTTTCAGCTCTATCGCTGCATATTTGTTGTAATCAGATGATTGGATTAATGTCACGTCTCATACATTGACTTACTTTGACCATTGACTTATTTTGATCATGACTTATTTTGACCATTGACTTATTTTGATCATGACTTATTTTGACCATGACTTATTTAGATAATGTTTGACCATGACCTTATGAGATTTAATATACGAAGTATGATATGTGTTAAGAGCAATGCTTTAATATAATTGTTTTCTTTCAAGAATTATGAATGCATTCATATAAAATAGAAATGTTGAGTTAATTATTGTTTCTACAATGGTTACTAATACACTTTTGTTTTGCACGCCTGAGTGCATTTGAGTGGCAGGTGATCGAAGGCCAAGGAGATCGAAGGCCAAGAGTGTGATTGAGGAAAAGGAGGTTAGCTTCTCGACAGGGTAAAAGAGGAGAAACTCTCGGTTACGCACACACCACTTAAATCATGTAGCTGCATTAGGTCATGTTCGTTTTTACAATGTGATTGTGTGAAAATGATTAGCATAGCGAATTTGAAATATGGTTTAATTAAATTATGAAATAATATGGCTTATTCTATTTCATTATTTCTCATTATATATTTGAGCAACAAAAGGATAAATCTGTTTTTGTTAAAAGAAATGTATTTAAAAATAAAAACAAATTAAATAAAAGAATAAATATAATATAAATCTGTTTTGCATAAATGAATTTTTAAAATTGCATAAAAGAGGATATAAATAATTTTGTTTTGGGGATATATGGTTAATTTTTCCAAAAGAATGAAGAATGAACAGCCCGAGAAGAGCATTGGGCTCTAGAAAATTCTGTCTCAAAACCAACAATTCGCTGGGCATGTGGCAATCCTTAGGAATTGCATGAGAATATCATCTGTCATCTGGAAATTTTATGCATGATCCTCGAAAAAGAGGAAGAGGCTTTAAGAAAGAGAAGAAGACTTTGATTGAATACATCGAAGAGCTCTGGAACGGAGGCAAAAGGAGGTACTGTTGAACATCTGCAATTAGAACCGAATTTTGCCAGGTTCTCTTCATTGCTATGCCTTCTTTTAACTTTATTTTAAAAACTGCAGTAAGGAATTGATTAATTCTCTGTTTTAGAGTACAAACAACTGAGAATTCCTTCCAATTTCGTTTTGAAATCTGGGTAACAGCTTACTACTCTGTGTTGCAATTATAGAATACACATTCCTTCTTCAGAGTTAGGGTTTTCGTTCTGTGGCAAGTTTGCATTTTTCTCAAGTGCAATTACAATTATATGTCTCCATATCTGGTTTGTTTAAAAATTCTGTCATCTAAATAAAAACCAAAATGTCTTGAGATAAATCCGAATGCAGTTTATACTGGGTGAATGTCTTTCTTTTTTTCTTGAGTTTTGAAATTGCTAAGGGAATTATTTCCCCTGCCCTCCCCATGGGAAGGTCGTGGACTGTGGAGGCTCGCGCCCTCCACAGGCCGCAGCCTGTGGAGGGCACGAGCCCTCACAGCCCGCCCCCTCCCCATGGGAGGGGCAAGGGCTTTCCCCTGAGCCCTTTAGTCGCTCAATGCCAGTAAGGAAACCATGAAAAATACCCTGTTCTGTGTGCACGACCAATGAATTCGTTGCACAGATTTGAAAACTAGAATTTCTTACTTCGAATTATACACAGCTGAACATGAATTTCTACACACACATATATATATACAAATTGACTGCACATACATACATATATATATATATATATATATATATACATATATAAATAGATACCCATGCATTTTGTGCCAAATACAAGTTGAAGCAGAAAACTCATATCCAGAAAATAGTATGAACTCTGTTGATTTTGTGCCAATTACAAATTGAAACAGGAAACTCTTTTCCAGAAAAGTAGTATGAATTCTGTTGAATATATATACAAATATCTCTGAATTGTTAAACCTGAAGCAAGGACAAAAATGTCTTGAAAAGCCATGTAACAGAAAGTAGTATGAATTATGTTATATAAATATCTTTGCATTGTTAAACCTGAAGCAAGGACAGAAATGTCTTGAAAAGCCATGTAACAGAAAGTAGTATGAATTCTGTTATATAAATATCTTTGCATTGTTAAACCTGAAGCAAGGACAGAAATGTCTTGAAAAGCCATGTAACAGAAAGTAGTATGAATTCTGTTATATAAATATCTTTGCATTGTTAAATCTGAAGCAAGGACAGAATTGTCTTGAAAAGCCATGTATCAGAAAGTAGAATGAATTATGTTGAATATATACAAATATCTCTGAATTGTTAAACCTGAAACAAGAACAGAAATGTTTTGAGACACCATGTAAACTGGAAAGTACCTTGAATATGTTAAAAGGAATACAACATGAAATGTGAATGAAAGATTATCTTTCAAACCTCAGAATTTCTGAATAAATTGCATTGTATCAGTATATTATTTTTACTCTGTAACCTGTATTGAAATAGGGAATTAAAACTGTCAGTCAGCTTGAGCTTGGTAAGAATAGAAATGCATATTGAAAACAGAAAACACTGTTCTTACTATCAATTAGTGCACTGAAAATTATCAAGATATATATATATGTTCTTCTTTAGAACAGAGTCTTTATCCAAATCAAAAGGGGACACTTACCAAAGAATAAATGACATCTTACAACTGAATTACAAAGAATGTTCTGAAAATTCACTTCTTTTAGAATTGATTGAATGATGGAAGCCTGTATGAAAATGTATAAAGTTTCTGTTAAGTATTTATTTTTACTTCACTATGGTAACTTCCGGGACAGGGTGCCGAAGGTGGGCAAATAGAGACGGTAGTATTACCTTTTCTAATTCTACCATTTACTTGTATTATTTTGCTTGGCCAAGCACTGTACCATTGAAATAGATGGATTGTTTATTTTAAAAGCCTAGAAATTTATTTGAGTCTCTGCCACCTCCTGTTGCAAGAAATGTGTTTATTTCATGTTAGAAATGCATATAGGCATCAGGCACGCACCGAGAGTGCCCTCCTGTTTTACCGTTTTGGGTTGCTAGGCTCCTTTATGCAGGGCCGGGGATTCCTTCGAGTTAGGAAGGGACCCGGGGAAGTCATGGACTTCGTGGTTGGGCGGAAAAGGCGCCTGAATCACATTCTTGGCCCCAGCTCGCAAGAAGACCAAGGTGTCACGGCGGTTGGTGGTTCCAAGATTATTTGCTATTGATGTACTTATGTATCATTCAGACTTGGCTTGTGAAGCCCATTGTATATGTATATGCATTTTGACATTCTTGTTGAAACTTGAAATGAAAGTATGTTTTGAAAGTATTTAATGTAACATTGATTTCGAGAGGTTAAAGTTTTATAACTTAGCATAGAAAAGATGTTCTATTAGAAGGATTGATTCCTCCAAGTGAGGTTGAATATATGTATATGAGAAAGTCATTGAAATACTTATGTTTTGATACATTACATTGATGATATTATTTTATGAAATGCAATTTAAATTCTCTTTATTTCATTTGGAAGTGTTATGAGAAATGTTGACTTTTTGGAAACCTATTTATAATGGTTTGAATAAATTTAGATTACTCTTAATTTCTCTTTAATGCTGCGTTAAATGGTTTGATAAACACTCTTAATTTTTTTTGAGCTACAATTAATTGGTTCTTTCAAGGAAAGATTAAGTCCTTTTAGTCAGTCATAGTAATTAGGAAATTTCATTTGGATCATTAAGAAGAACTCAGTAGTCACATCCTTGCATGTTTATACTAGTTATAAACTTAAAATTGTATGCCAAACAATTTGAGTACCTACCAGAAAGAAGTTATTCATTTCAGATTTTCATTTGATTCCATACACCCAATAAGGCACTAGTCTCTACCATTCCACCGTTTAATTTCATTCAATTTTATCATATGAACACATTAGATTTAACCTTGATATTGCTTATACAATTTAGATCAAAATAAAACTCATTTATCCACTCCCATTTGCCAGTGTGGGTAAATTGCTTTAGGAAATGAACAAAGGTCAAGTCTACTTCATTGTTATAGGTACACCCACCTAGGTCTGCTAGCACCTAAAGAGTAGAAGTTCTAAATCATTTCGCCTTGTCTGTTACCCTGAAACGTATCAAGAGATTGGCAACCTCTTGAGGTATTTTTCTTGCATTTTTTTAGAGCTAACAAATTGGCGACTCCGTTGGCGACTTATTGCAAGTTATCCAGTTGAAGATCATCATACAGAGTCATTGAAGAAAAAATCATAATTTGAGAAGTTTCTGAAAAGGTGATTCCGCTGGGGGATAAAATCAAAAATAATTTCATTTTTCTCACTTTTCACAAAGTGAGTGGCGACTCTAACAAAAACATTGCATCAATTCAACATGAATGGTAGAAGATCCCAATACAAAGGAGGTCCTGTTGGAGGTCCTAGTGGTAATAGTAAGTGAACACATAAGGATGATAAGGTCGATAAGGGTAAGAAGATAAATGATGACATGTGCATAAGAAACAAACACAAAGCATCGAGACCACATTGTGAAACATATGACCGTTATGATACATGGAGAGATAATTCAAGTGCAGAACCTTGTACCCCTTAAGAATAAAGAAATCCTTTTTATAATCCTTAGAAGCAGGCAGAGTTCGATGCTAAACTCGAAGCTAAACGAATCAAATGTCAACAGGAATATGATCAAAGAATGGAGGGTAATCAAAGTGAGCCTAGTGATCATGTAATTCCTCAAGAAAACTATGAGTTCTCAACTCGTCAAGAAGTAGAAGCACAGCTCGAGTTTCATAAACAAGAAGTAGAAAGGGCAAAAGCTGAATAGGAAAAGATCCAAATGATAAAAGCAGTCCAAGACTTGAAATTGCAGAAAGCCCAAATTGATGCTCAAACAACTGGTTTTTCAAAGTATATACCGCCTCATAGGCAAGGAAATGATAATACAGGGCCTTCAGACCCATTAGAGGCTCCTCAAAATCATATGAGAAATCAATACAAGCAACCAAACCATCTACTGTATGTTGCATCACAACATACAAATCTACAACCACCTCATGGTCAGCAATATGTGCCATATCTTCATACACAATACAATAATCCAATGTACCAGTATCAGCACGTGCATAATCCTCCCCCTCAGCAATATACAACAATGATCAGACAATTTGATTTAACAGGGTTTCAATTATACCCTTACCCTATGGATAGCAGTTGGAGAAGTCTTGTTCCTAAGTTTATAGGGAGCAGTGCAATTACTGTTGAAGATCATTTGAGGAATTTTAATGCTTTTATCCAGGATTTGGATATAGCATATGAAGATTTACATATGATTTTATTCATGATGTCACTCACCGAAAAAGCCAAGGATTGGTTCAATGGCCTGCCAACAGCTTCTGTTGATTCTATCCAAGAATTTCATGATCAATTTCTTGAACAGTATGAAAATCCATGTGCACTAGATGCTGCTTTACATGAACTAGTACGGATTCAAAAAAATCAAAATGAGTCAATTTATGATTTTAATCGGAGATTCAGCAAATTGCAAAATAAGATACTATTGTGACCTTTTCACACAATGCCCCATTGCAAATGGGGACCCCCCTAATTTTTGCTTTGTTCAAGTCTTTTGGCTTGGTTTTTGGTTTGTTTTCCTGTCATCTCTCTTTTGTTTTGTCTATCTTTCTAAGGGTGTGCCCGCCTTTGAGCCTGAACGTGAGTTTTGGCTAAGTCTATAAAATTAGGGTTTCGAGTCTTTTGGCCAGTTTGGAGTCAAATTGAGTGAATGAATTGAAATATGAGTTTGGTAATGCATTCAGCCTTCGGGAGCAGATTTTAGGGTTTATATGCAAAGTTCTTCAATGGATGTCTGGAGATTCTTTATGGGTTTTCTGAGACCTACGCAATGATATAACATGCAAAATGAGATAATGACTTTCAGTATTCAACCTTCAAAGGCTATTTTTAGGGTTTGCACATTGAAGTTTTCAGCGCATGTCAGCATATTCCTTGTGGGTTTTTCGAGGGCTTCGCAATGGTATAACATGTAAACCAAGATCAGGGCTTTTTTAGGAAGCCGTCTTCAAAGGCTATTTTTAGGGTTTGCATGCAGAGCTTTTCAATGCATGTCGGGTGATTCTTTATGGGGTTTTCAAGAGCTACACAGTGATGTGACATGCAAGGCGAGATCACTTTTTCGGCAACTTACTATTTTTAGCAGATCCACTCTGGCAGCCCCCTCCCAGCTCTTTAGAATCACAAAATGATCGGCATGCAACAAAACGAGGTCAAACAGAGGTCATTTGATAGACATGCAAGTCAAATTAGGGTTTCCAGCTTTGGGACCCAAAATGAGGGATAAAATGCCAGAATTTTCAAAAACCAGTGTATCCCACTGCGATCAGCATCCTTCAGGCTATCCACCAGTAAAATTTGAAGGCAATCAGAGCACTTACTATTTATAGTAAGGCATTCCAGAAATAGGCTAAAAATAGTAAATCAGTAGCAGGCGCCAGTGTGAATGGGCAAGTCTACCGATGAGGATCACAACATTCAAATTTCAAGTCAAACGGAGTTGTGGAGGTCATGAAATCAAGCAGTTGCTATAAATAGTAAACCACCTTCAGAAGCATGCTATAAATAGCAGGTTAGCTTGAGATGGCAGTGTGAACAAACTAGCTAGGTCATGAGGATCCTGTGGTTAAAATTTCAAATCAATCCGATCTTCAGAAGAGAGAAAGCTTGGAACTTACTATTTATAGTAAGTATTGAGCTAGTAAAGATGAGGAAAAAAGGTTTAAGTCTGGAGTTCATCCTGCTCATACATCAAAATGCGCCCTCAAGCTGGCAGGAGGCTAAAATTTTGCTAAGTTTGAATCTCGTCCTGCTCACCCCCTGTGAAATGCGCCCAAGAAGAAGCTGGTAGAAGGATGGAAAAAGTTTCAAAGTTGATAATTCCTGCTCAGCCCCCTAAATGCGCCCTCAAGGAGAAGAAGCCATGAAAAATTCACTAAGTCTGAGAAATTTGAAGCTCTTGCCCTCATATGCGCCTTGGCTACTTGAGTTTGATGGAAAATTCTTCTAAGTACTCGAAATTGGAAGTTGGCATGGTGAAATGCGCCCTTGAAGCTGAAGATTGATGGAAAATTTTTTAAGTTATGAAAATTTGAAGTAGGGACCTCCATATGCGCCCTTGCAAACTTGAGGGGAGTTCAAAATTTTTCTAAGTATCTGAAACTTGAAGCTCAACCCCTCATATGCGCCTTAGGAAGAAGAGGGTGATTAAAATTCTACTAAGTCCTTGAAACTTGAAGTACACCCTCTAAAATGCGCCCTTACAAGCTTGGAGACTAGAAAATATTCTAAGGCATAAAAATTGGAAGCTCCGGCATCAAAATGCGCCTTAGCTTGAAGGGGGAGACCTGAAAATATTCTAAGGCATTCAAATTTGAAGCTTGACACTCAATATGCGCCCAAGAAGAAGGAGGAGGCCTTCAAACCTTGCCAAGGCATTGGAATTTGAAGTAGCTACCTCCAAATGTGCCCTTGAGAATGATGGGTTGGGTAAATTTGACTAAGTATAGAAAACTTGAAGTGGGCCATGGTAAATGCGCCCAAGATTAGGTGGAACTTGAAAATTCTTCTAAGGCAAGTGAAATTGAAAGCTTCAGGGGTCAAATGCGCCCAAGCTGGAGGTTGAAGTTAGAAAATTTTCTAAGGCATAGAAACTAGAAGTAGCATATGTCAAATGCGCCCTTGCAAGCTTGAAGTGATTTGAAAATTTCTAAGTATGGTAAAATGAAAGCTTCTGCTCTCATTTGCGCCTTGACTTGAAGATGCCTTGGAATTTGTCTAAGGCAAGGAAATTAGAAGTAGAAGGGATGGTATGCGCCTAGCTTGAAGAGGAGTTGACAGTGAAATTTTCTAAGGCTGAGAAAGTGAAAGTTGGACCCCTTGAATGTGCCCTATGTAAAGAAAGGAACTTGGAAAATTTTCTAAGTGTAAAAAAATTGGAAGTAGAGGGAGTTGGATGCGCCCTTGACTTAGAGGAAGCCTTGAAATTTCTTTAAGTATGCAAAATGGAAGTTGCGCCTCTCATATGCGCCCTAGCAACATGATGGAGCTTGAAAACTTTCTAAGTGTTGTAAATTGAAAGCTTGACACCTTGTATGCGCCCAAGAGGTTGAGGAGGCAATAAAATTTTCAAAGGCAAGCAAACTTGAAGTAGCTACCAGCAAATGTGCCTTAACCCAAGAGGAAGTCAATGAAAGTTTCTAAGGCATTTAAAATTTGAAGGAAGCACCCCTATATGCGCCTAAGAGTTGAGGAGGAATTTTGATATTTTCTAAGTGTTCAAAGCTTGAAGTAGTTACCTCTATATGCGCCCAACTTAAGAAAGGGGTGGTTAAAATTTTCTAAGGCATAAAGATTGGAAGTGCACCCCATGGATTTGTGCCCAGCAAAGAGGATGAGTTGAAGATTTTTCTAAGTGTGAGAAAATAGAGGCTCCCTCTATGAAATGCACCCAAGATTGGGAAGGTGGCCTGAAAATATTCTAAGTGTTTCAAAATGGAAGATGACCCTCCAATATGCGACCAAGTTATGGAGAAGGTGAGTTGGAAATGTCTATGGCATACAAAGTGGAAGCTTGACCAAGTAAATGCGCCCAGCAAGGAGATGACTTAGAAAATTTTCTAAGTGTTGGAGAAATGGAAGCAGGAGGTACTAAATGCGCCCAAGGTAATGTGAAGTAAAGAAATTTTCTAAGTGTTGTAAAATGGAAGCTCAAGGCTTAAAAGGCGCCCAAGAGGGAAAAACGATGAAGGAATTTCTCTAAGGCAAGGAAATTGGAAGTGCAAGGGGCTAAATGCGCCCAACTTGAGCAAGTGATTGGAAAATATTCAAGTATGGCAAAGTGAAAGTGAAGAGGGTCAAATGTGCCTAAGTTGAAGAGGCTGATTAGAGAAATAGGCCTAAACTTGAGAAAGATGATGAAGTTCAAAATGCGCCCAGCTAGCAGGAGGATGAATTTGAAATTTTCCTAAGTGTCAAAAGAGAAGAAGCATGCCCAGAGAAGTAAGATGAACTTTGATGATGAAATTTTTTCTAAGACATAAAATTCCACCTTCCTCTAGAGGAAAATACACCCAAGTTGATGGAGGAGATAAAAATTTTAGAGGCATGAAAATTTTTTAGAGGCATGAATAAAATTGGCGAGAAGAAGTTAGAAGGTGCCAGCTTCACGAAGATGATAAAGTTTTCAAGGCCAAGCAAGAAAATACGCCTAGAGATGAAGACGAAGAATAAAATTGTTGGCAAAATATTTTTCTAAGGTTTGAAATTCAAAAAATTAAATGAACCCCTTCATTCATGGACACATGAATTTGATGCTTTCCGAAGGAAATTTTCTTCTGGGTATTGGACGTCTTCAATGAAGAATTGATTTTAAAGTCTTCCATAGCTCGCCAAGGATTTCAGGATGAGGATTTTCCGTGGGCACTTGAATGATGAATTTTCTAAGGGGAAAATTTAAAAATTTGTTTAAGGCATTGAAATATGATGCACAAGTGTTATATGCCCCAGCCTATAGATGTTGAAAAATCATGAAGAAAGCAAGGTTGGCTAGAGAAAAACGATCATTCAAATCTTGGAAGTCAAAGCATGAAAATCGGGTAAGTAAGGTGAGTTTATATTATGAGGTGTTTTGATGCCCTTCTTTTTATCTGTTTTGCAGGATGAACGCCGAGGCCAAGGCATGATGACTTGGGGAGATGAGGCGAATACTTGGAGAAAATGGCTAAGTGTCGAGACCTAGTATGTGCCCAACCCAAGTAGCAAAAGAAGAAATGTTCAAGTTCAAGCCTAGAAAATCCTTCAGGCTCAGGCATTGAAGAGTTGAAGAGCGATAGCTAAGAAGAAGGTCATCCTCAAGCACTTCGGAGATGAAAAAACAAGGGAAAATCATCATCCGGCAGAGGAAAGAAGTTGCAGTCTTGAAATTTCAGATTGAGAGCATGCCTGCTATATCAAACTCAAGAGCATTGAAGTTGTGATGATCAAATTGATCCAGTTTGCAGTCAAGAAGAAGAACAGGAATAGTGGGAACGCGTCTCTAGACTAGAATCTTCTAGAAGGATGATGGACATTAATGGCTCATTTATTACCCCACTCCTCTTGGTGGTGGTTTTTAGGGTGAATCTTGTTTAGAGCTGAGGTGGTGTCATGTCCCCTTCTAGTTGACATCTCTCAGAGCACAGGATTAGCCTATTATGCGACCCTCGTAGGCTAATGGGATGGATAGAGGGTCTTGATGGAGCTTGGCTTGGCTTCAGTTGTCAGTATTTTACCAGTTGGCTTTCCTTCGGGCTCATTCGGACACTTTTAGCCTGAGTTGCTATTTTTAGCAGTATTTGGCACTCAACGAGGGACCCCTGCTATTTTTAGCAGTATGGATTGATCATGTGCAGAATCACTTCCTTATTTGTCAGCTTCAGACGGTTCGTGCATCGGGTAAATATTGAGAGAGATATTAATATTTAATTGATTTAATTAAATATTAATTATTGGAGCTTATATTATAAAGTTATAATATTTAAATGATTTTGGCTGAAGGGGTCGCCCATCATGGAAGGGGCCATTTTAATTATATTTTATAATTAAAATTTGATCAGTAGACTATTGAAAAATTAAACAAGAGAAGTCGAATTATTTTAATGATCCCTATTTTAAGGAATTCACACTTTTCAACTCAAGCATGCTTGCTATATCAAACTCAAGAGCATTGAAGTTGTGATGATCAAATTGATCCAAATTTTGGCACAAGAAGAAGAACAGAATAGTGGGAACGGCTCTAGACTAGAATCTTCTAGAAGGATGATGGACATTAATGGCTCACGACACCCACCCTCTGGTGGTGGTTTTAGTGAATCTTGTTTAGAGTCGAGGTGGTGTCATGTCCCTCTCTAGTTGACATCTCCTGTGCTAATGTGATTAGCCTATTATGCACTGTGAGGCTGATGGGATGGATAGAGGGTCTTGATGGAGCTTGGCTTGGCTTCAGTTGTCAGTATTTTACCAGTTGGCTTTCCTTCGGGCTCATTCGGACACTTTTAGCCTGAGTTGCTATTTTTAGCAGTATTTGGCACTCAACGAGGGACCCCTGCTATTTTTAGCAGTATGGATTGATCATGTGCAGAATCACTTCCTTATTTGTCAGCTTCAGACGGTTCGTGCATCGGGTAAATATTGAGAGAGATATTAATATTTAATTGATTTAATTAAATATTAATTATTGGAGCTTATATTATAAAGTTATAATATTTTAAATATTATAACTTAAGTGATTCTAGCTGAAGGGGTCGCCCATCATGGAAGGGGCCATTTTAATTATATTTTATAATTAAAATTTGATCAGAGACTATTGAAAAATTAAACAAGAGAAGTCGAATTATTTTAATGATCCCTATTTTTAAGGAATTCTCACTTTTCAAGAGTATAAGGCTTTTTCATTGAAAATCGAGCCATGTATTATTGATTATTGAAATTTGAGCAAGTCTTCGTCCAGAGCACGAAAGCCAAGGGTTTCAGTCTCAGAGCATTGGGGAACGAGCCATCTCCAGTGAAAGCAATTCAGAGGTTGTGAAATATTTTCCGATTTATTGCCAGGCAAGAGATTTCTTCATTCAGAAGAAGTTACAGAGCATCACAGACAAGAAATATTCAGGGTTTTTGATTAGCAATTCATCTAGAGGGTTTATATAGTTGAGGCGCCTATTTCTTCAGATCTGGAGATTCCAGAGGGAGCCGTACTTTTTATTTATTGATTTCTGCTGTGTTCAGGCTGTACATTTCTGTACCAGGCCGTACCATCTGTGAAAGAGGCGTACTTTTGTTTCAAAGCAAATCGCCTTTATTCTTGGCAAACAGACTTCATAATTAGAGGCCCATATATCACTAGCAGTTGATTCTACCTTCTGGCGCAAGAGAAAGAGCTTATTCATCTCAGCCGTACCATTTCCAGAAGATCATTTATTGCTGCAAAAAACCAGGTTCTTTCATAAAAAAATCATTGCCTTTTTGATTGCATGTTAGTGGATCCTATTTGTAATCATTCCAGAAGACAAATAAATAGACTGGCATCAGTATTTACATTAGATACTATTGTTTCCAGAGTTGAATAATTTTTATAGAATTTATTTTCAATTTCTTGTAAAATCGCATTATTGCATTTATGCTCAAAAATCACAAAAAAACCAAAACACATCAAAACAAACAAAAAATAGTCAAATTCATAAGACAGGGGAAACTAGGGTTTCTACAGGTGGCACAATCTGGGCCATCCAACCGATTGTAATCTGATACGTCCATTGGACTTGGCCAGCTATATAAAGGGGCATCCCCCCTCATTTGTACCTCATTAGAATAGACATTAGATTAGACAGTAGAGATTAGAATAGAGAGACAACTAGGTGATAGCTTAGAGGTAGCTTAGTGTAGATTGATAGGATAGTTTGAAGAAGAGGGAAAGTTTTCCCTTTGAAAACTTTGTAAGAAATTGTTGTGACCACTCTCTCAATAAAAAGAGTTTTCATTGATGGTGAATTTTGTCTTTTATTGTGAGTAGCTAGCAAGGTTTCTTCGTCCTTCTGATTCAAATAGTAGCTTAAAGTAGAGTAAATTTCATTTCATGCAAGCGGATAGTAATAATGGAATGTGGTGTTTGATCTAAGCAAGCTTCGCTTATCCATACCACTAGCGGGCTCACTGATGGTGTGTTCGCCTTGTGTGGTCAACTAGAAACGTTGCGGACCTAACTTCAATCATAGTTTGAATGGTGGTATGCGTCGTTGTGATGGTATCTTCATGTCAAGCGGTGGTTTGAATATCTGTAGTCACCTCCTTTGAAGATTGCACCGACTCCGTGGAAGCTGTCCGATGCAAGTCAAAGCGAAGTCCGGTTGAAGTTTGCTAAAGTTGAGCTCCATATCCCACACTTAGAATAAAATTTAGACTCTCTAAACCCTGCAATCATTTTAAATTCAATACTTTCTGGATAGTATTGGAAACCTGTGCTTCATTGATAAATCTGTTGAACTGCAAAAATCCCTTTCTCTGTTGTTGAACAATTTCGTAAGTACCCTTGAAATACCAGCAAATCACATCGAGCCAACTGAGACTATTTGCACTAAAGGAACCTTGGAGTTGAACGCACGAACTCTCTCGCAATCTTAGCGTGCTGGATACTTTGATCAAGAGAGAATAGGGTAGCCATTGGCAACTTTATTCTGTGTTGGTGCGGTCACGAAAAACACATCAACAGATACCACCTGGGTCAAAGTTTCCAGACTCTGCAGCATTGAGTATTTATTTGAATGCATTTGATCCAAAAATAGGGTATGAACTAAGAAACAGGTTTCCAAGAGATTTAGTTGAAGCCCAAAAGATAGCACTAACCATTGAAAACAACAGGAAAGCTGTATGATTAGTAAAAGAGATAATCCTAGGGTTCCTTAGCAAGTCAATAACTATCAATACAAACAGGAGAATACATACAGAAACGAGAGGCCTTGGTTACATGAAATGCCTTACAATACAAATTGGAAGGATGGAAAACCTGTAATAGATAGACCCAGGAACAAAGAAACACCTGATCCATTAAGGAAGAAGGGAGCGTATATGGTAAATAATAATCTCTAGTGTGAAGGTTGTGATGGGCCACATTCCCCAGGTCATTGTGTTGTACCCCAAAAAATGCAAGAAGAATGGATGCTACTGGGTAACAGTGGAGAGGATCACACAGTCTATTTGACTTCAAATACCCTTCACCCTGCTGAGGAGGAATATTCGTCTTCAGAAGATGAAGGCTATGAGTACGATGTTTCAAATCAAAGGTGCAATGTCCACATGGCTGAACAGCAAGTTTTTTCCGATTTTGAAGAAAGTTATGCAGAACAATACTCTGTTGAGGTGCCTACTCAATGTGATATAAGGAGACCCACTGAAGAAGAAATAAAGAGGTTAACCATTGCTGCAGTTGAACAAGCAAAGAGCAAGTATTGGTTAAGAAATAGGACAGTGAATGAAAAGGAAGGTGCTCCCAGGGAAACATTCATGAAAGATAGAGAAGTAACACCAAGAGTTTTAAAGAAAACAGAAAATAAGCAACATGACAAGAATGAACAAAAGCTTGTTCAAAAAGAAGAGAACAAAGAGTTATACAAAGAAAAGAAGAAACATGTCTAAAAGGAAGAATTCAAAGGGGAAACATTAGAGCAAAAGAAAACGGTTAAGGCAGAGGGTCCTTCTTTTGACTTCTCTCAGGCTTTATCTCAGGTAAAAATGTTTGTCCCACTACTTGAGATGATGAGAATTAAGGAGTATAGGGATAGTGCAATTCAATTGATATCAAATGTGTTACGCTTAAATTCGCGACCTCTGAATGCGGATTTGAAAACGGACAGCTATGCACAGATAAACTGCTTTCAAATTAGGAGGGAAGCTCCCTCTTGCTGATGGTGTTTGAAAGAAAGTAAACTAAAACTAAGTTGCCTATCTTTGGATCAGCTTAGAGCACAAGGTTTTTAAACACAAACGCGCAGCTGAGATTTTCTGATAAGAAGTTCAACTACGACTAACTTAGACTAAAGACGCTCCTAACCTCTCAAGTAATAGCAGAGCAAGAGAAGTTAGAAATTAACAAGGTAGATTCGACAAAAATACTTTAACAATCTCTCTCTCAACAAACACCTACACACTTCACTGTAAGCTGAAATAAAGATCATGAAAGCATAACATAGATAACGGAAATCTGAGATTTTAGACCAAGGCAAAAGAGGCTCATGATTTTATTACTCAAATCTCTAAAACAAAACTCCCTTCTAACATGCCTTGAATAAGAAATTGCAGCTAAGGAGGCTTGCAAACTTATTCTTAACACAATAGAAAACAGCAATCTCACTAACTCCTTGTTGGCTAAAGAGGCTCAACAATTTGCTTATCACAACACAAATGAACAATACTTGAGCAACAAATAGAAGGCACAATAGGCTCAGCGTTTTGTTCTCATAAGCACGGTTTAAACTAAGTGAACTGAAACTGAATAACAATTTGCTGCAATTCAGGCTCGCAATTTGCTATGACAATAACCGTTAAAGAAACTAAATGAGCAAAGGCTCTTATTTATAGAGAAGCAGAGGAGTAGGGAACCCTAAAATCTCCTTGCTTTCACAATCTAGGGCTTGCTCAGCAAGCAAGCTTTATTACTAAATCTAGAAACAAGATAACAACTAAAACCCTAAAAAGCAGAAAAAGCGGGAAACGCCAACTATTACATCTTATCTTCTTTCTATCCTCAAAGAATGGATAAGGATGATTCCAAGAATAGAAAGAAAGCGGGAAAGAAAGCTTCTAGAAGAAAGCTGCTTTAAAGCTCGATCACATCCGCTAGGAAGTTTGAGATTGTGTCCCGGTTCGGTGCATCTATACCATCAACAAGAAACACCGCCAAGAATATCTTCAAAGATTCCGCAATAGATCTCGTGAAATTCAATCCTCATTGGCCGCTTATTGAACTTTACCGACATCACTGAAATATGGAAGTGTGACTTGGCAGAGTCTTTTTCTTTCATTCACTTCGGTACAATCTTCTTGCTGTATTTGTCTTTGTGCATATTCCACATCTTTTCACATTCATCCCTCGAAAGAGTTACACTTTCAGGCCACGGGGGAATGGAAAACACTTTTCAACCATATCAGGCTTTAAACTGCAAATTAACCTACCATCTGCTGACTGGATCTCCCTAGTAGTCGGGTTGTAATGCTTAATGCAAGCGATTACGAACTCAAGGCTCTGAACTGATATAGGAATAGACGCTGCTGCGAGGAGTCCAGAATGACCCAGGTTCTTGATTGAAGTGTTGCCTGCTCTTCCAATGGATGAAGATCAATACCGGCTTGGACATGATGCAAGTCCGCTCCTCACTGCTTTGATGTAATCGAAAAGTGTCGACTCGACTTCGAAAAACATTAGGAGTGTACCGCATTTCCGTAAAACTTGAAGAATGACTCAGAATCACCGGTTCGGCTAAGTCTTGAACAATTTCTATTTTTAGAATGCTGATTTTGTGCTTCAACCATCTAATTTTTGAGTAACTTTTTCAGATATGGGTTTTGTCTAATGACGATACAAGACAACCTGATCTCGCTTTCTTTGAAAAATCTTTGAATTTTGACTCAAAAAGCAGCAAACCCTACTCTTCAATTTTTCCCAAAAAAGTCAGGTATCCGGCTTTGTCTGAATATCGCGAAATGGACCCAGTTGATTGGATTTGCAAAACTCTGACGTTTGATTGAAAAAGCAGCCAACCCTAGGTTTTCGAAAAAAGCTGCGATATGGGTTTTCTTCAGAAGACTGATTGGAATGGACCCAGATGGTTGAATTTTGAATGCACTGAGGTTTTCACCGACATGCAAGATAAAAGCACTTGCTGCAACTTGATGAAGTTCTTGAAAAATTCTTCAGAAGGTGGAGGCAAAAAGACCCAGATGACTGAAAAATTGAAAGCCTTGGCCTCCTGCTTGAAAAACTTGATCTTCTGGAACAAAAAGAATGAAAGAACAATGGTTTATGCTTGCTGGTCTGAAAAATCTGATGTAAAACCAGCAACTATGAATTCTTTAATCACAAAAATTTCTCAAACTTGCTGCTCCAACTTTCTCCTCTGGATGCTACCTGCAAAAATAATGAAAAATACATTGAAAAGAAGTGTTAAATAGACTTAGGTTTTGATTTTAGGTTTTGCTTTTTTCTGCTTTTATTTCAAAACCCTAAATCTCATCTTCTCAACTTGGACGCCATCTTCTTCTCAAGCAAATTTTGAAATTTTGAAAATCTTCAAAAATCTTCTAAGGCATGAAGGTTTGGGCGCCTTTCTCCAAGAGGGGCGCTCAACTTCACCAGTGTTAGTCAAAATTTCAACTTTTTTCAACTTTTCTCCATTTTAACATGCCACTTCGCCTTTGATTTCTCGTTGACAGACAACCACGTATCTATCGAAAGGATTCACGCTTTAAGCCCGACCATTCTTGAAAAAGATGTTCGGAGGCACCTCCTGGCTAAAATTTGATCTCGCCTCCCAATTCATGGGAGGCTTTTCCTTCTAGGGGCTTCCAACTCTTCAAGTTAGCCAT
>VDFB02204562.1:0-13045 GCA_007258455.2 Sequoia sempervirens | reverse complement strand
AACTTAAAGATTGATTGCACACTTGACCCTATTTTGACAATTTTTGAAAACCCCTAAAAATAGCGCCCTACAGAGAAATATTTTTCCAAAAAAAAAAATTGGCACATGGGTTTTGTTCATGCTCCAATGTTGAACAAACCCAGCCTCGCATTTGATTCCCCGAACTTTTTCGAAAACCCCAAAGCATAGGCAGTAAGTTACTGATTCGAAAATTTGTCGAAATGGGTTTCTCCGAAAAATTATGCCGAATCTACCCAGCTTGATCCGACCGATGTAGCCTCGCCACCTTTTGAAATGTGCAAGAAAACCTAAGACAAGAAGACAGGAGTAAAGACAGAAATGATTGGAAGTTTTATCCGACTCTCCGAGGCGTCCGTCAATCCAACCTCGATTAGCAATCTTCCGCTTCGACTGCAAAAGAAATATCAAGAACGGACGAAAACCTTGGACAGATCTGTAAATGGCGTCCTTGAGAGCTTATGGCTGTTTTTGATCATCAACCTGCAATGAAATAATGAAGTGGGATGTCTATACCTTGATTACATAGACTCAAGCCTTAGATCCACAAGTTTGGGGACCTAACTCATGATCAAAAGTGATTTTGGCTTGATCTAAAGTTCAAAAAGGTGATTTCCACCGATCGTGGAGTGTTTTTAGCCAAGTTTTGCTCAAAATATCTTGACTTTAGTCAACAACTTGACCTTTGACTTCTTCAAGGCGTCCCCTTTGATTTTTGCAAGTTTTTTATTATTTTCTCTCTTGAACAACCTCAGTTTGATCCTGAATCTGGCTTGATCTGTTGATCCTGAGATGATGCTGACACATTCACTGCTAAGCTGGATTTGACCTGAAGAGGAGTGCCTGGGAGACTGTTTGATAAAAAGCTGAGTTTAAGGCTTCAAAAGAATGGGCGCCTTTCCCAAGAAAAGGCACTTTTGCCAATGCCTTAGTGATTTTTCAATCTTCGTTCTTCAGCTTTTTGAAATGACCTCTCGTGCCTTGATCTGGATTTCTCGTTGATCGGAGAGTCAGATGATTTTGCTTGATGTTTCATCAGGTACCCAGCTCTGTTCTGCCAAGAATGACTGACTTCAGGAAACCTGGATTTCAAATTAGGGTTCCTTTATTCAAGGGCGCCCCTCCTTGAAAAGGGTGCTTTTGCCCTTTGGCCTGATTATTTTCATCTGGAAAGTTGCCTACTTTGATCTTGATTATCCGTTGACTGCTCTGACAGATGTTGATGCTTGCAGTTGCGTTTCTGAGATCTACTTGGGCCGAGAGAGTTATCCTAGGAAGCCTTTTGTCATTGGTCAAGACCGGAAGTCCGCAAGAAAGGGCGCCTTTCTTTTGAAAAGGCTCTTTCTTAGAACTACTGCTTAACCGTGGTTTCCTCGATAACTCAATCAGCTTCTTGCTTCATACCGCCGCCAGGATTCGGCTCCCCGATGATTAACTGTTTTCATCATAGAGCCAAAGAATCAAACGCTGAGAAGGATCAACAGCTTCGATGATCTTTTACCGAATCGTATTTTGACCTCAAAGATCATGGGCTTCCCTCGCTGAAAAAGGCTCTTTCAGCATTTTGAAGCCTTCGTGAATGTTTCCGAGTTAGTCAAATTTTGACCTTTTCACTTTCGTGAATCTCCTTCATCAAACAAAGATCATTTTAGGGACCTTTTTCCACCATGGCCAAGGCTGCTGGCTTTGGAGTTTAACTTTCAAAGACTGCATCGCCAATTTGCCATTAATGGCTGCAGAGGTTCTAACTTTGTTCCTGAAAAATAGAAATAGACCCACCAGAGTAAAACATGTCTTTTGATGATTCTGACTTGACCAATGTGATCGTGAAGTCTTTTAATCCTATCAAAATCATTTTCGATCATTTCTGGGAAAGTCCTATTTTCGGGGGTTTCCCTGAAAATAGGGGCGAAAAACCCTAATTTTCAAATTTTCAGAATTTTGCACGTGTTCTTAGACAGAAACCCACCAAGATTCTATGATTGGTTTGACCTAAAACTGACTTAACATGGCATTTTAACAAGATTTAGCTCAATTTATACAGAATGCCAAAAAATTAATTTTGGGTACAACAAGTTTCATTTAGGGTTTTACGTTAACTGATGGTAGTCTTCCAGTTAACTCATTTTCAATAAGGACGTGCATGCTCGCACAATTGTCCATTTTTAGATTAGATGTTTTGGTTAACTGATGGTAGTTTTCCAGTTAACTGTATAGTTTACTTTATTAGGGTTTGGCAGCGAATCTTGCATGCAATGCAAGACTGTAGATGACTCAGGGTGATTTTAGGGTTCCCTACACCTTAATGTATATAAATAAGAGCTTTTGCTCATTTGTAAATAACTTTTGCTTGAGAGAGAAATATATGTTGCGCCTACCTTGCCCTCAATATTGTTCTTTTGGTATTTGTTCATGTGTCTTCGCTATTACAATTAATTGTTATGCCACATAGGGTTTCAAGAGATTGTAATGGTGGATTCTTTCCATAGTTTAGATAAATCTGTTTTGAACATCTTTACCATTGTGATCAATTGTTATGCCACATAGGGTTTCAAGAGATTGTGATGATAAATCTGTTTTGTGTATCTTTACCATTGTGATCAATCGTTATGCCACATAGGGTTTCGAGAAATTACGGTGATAAATCTGTTTTGTGAATCTTTATCATTATAATCAAGGGTTATGCCACATAGGGTTTCATGAGATTGTGATGATAAATCTGTTTTGTGAAGTCTTTACTATTTTGATCAAGTGTTATGCCACATAGGGTTTCATAAGATTGTCATGGTAAATTCTTAAATCTGTTTTGTGCCCAATAAACTTATTCAGGTTGAGATAATAGTCGCGCCACCTTGCCTTCAAGTAGAGAATCTGAATTCGTTTATCGTTAGATAGTCAAACCTTGCTCTATTTCCTCATGCTCTGTTTTCTTGAGGAAACTGGATAGATTTAAAGTAGATAACTTAGTTGTAGTTAATGATCTGCGAAACCAGAAAATCCTTAGCTGCAACGTTCTTGGTTTTCTTAACCTTGTGCCTCTTCCAGCTGAGACAAAAAGACAGGAGATAGTTTAGATCATAGTTGCAAGACTCGCCAAAAACTCGGCGAGTTTACAAAAACTCGCGAGTTTTTTTGGCTGGCGAGTTTTCCAGGCAATTGTACGCCGAAAAAACTCGCCGTACTTTCTGGAAAAACTCGCCGTACTTTTGGCAAGTTTTTCCAAAAAGTACGGAGAGTTTTTGAAAAAAACTCGCACGATCTGGAAGATGCCCAGGTAGCCAGCTAAAAAGGCATTTTGAGTTATTTTTTTCATTCATTTGCGTGCTCTACTTCAGAAAAACACTAAAATGATGTGTTCCATGAAGGTTTGTGTGGCTTTGATGGTCTTAATTTGTGTTTTATTGTTAATGCAAAATGATGTACACCATGAAGGTTTGTGTGGTTTTGGAGGTCTTAATTTGGGCCTCAGATCTCAGAGGGGCGCCGCCACTGACTTCCCACTGACTGGGGCGCCACCCTGAAGGGGCTGCTGCCCTGATTCTGTTAGCCGGCCTCAGAGCCTCAGAAGGGGCTGCCCTTGACTCCACGGGCGCTGCTCTCAGAGTTTCTCAGATAGGCTGGGCCATTTCTTGACCTCGATTACGGGCCAGCCTCTGCATTCTCCTCAGGTAGCGGGGCACCGCCTCTGACTCCCCAAGCATGTCCCCAAAACCCGCTGGGGCATTTCCACAAACCATTGAATTCATTTGATTTTCTAGGTACTCTCCACTAGTTACCTTCAATTTTACAAAAACAATTTGCTATTTTCATTTTGTTTCAGACTATCGGTATCAGTGTATTGAGCATTCCCAAACCCATTAGGGGCATTGCCCACAAACTCCCATTGAATTCATTTGATTTTCTATGTACTCTCCACTAGTTACCTTCAATTTTACAAAAACAATTTGCTATTTTCATTTTGTTTCAGACTATCAGTATTGTATTGAGCATTCCACATGAGGATGCGATTTTGTATCTAATTTTCTTTCAAATCAATCAAATATAACTAGACTTAGCTTGTTTCTTCTATGTACTCATTTTATTGACTCATTGGATGCATCTTATCATTGAATTTTGCAAAAAAAATGCGTTTATAATGAAGTTTAAGCAATTTTTTAAGTTGCCGAGTTTTTTGCCGAGTTTTTTCCGAGTTTTTGCCGAGTTTTTTCCGTACCGTATTTTTTGGGCTTGGCGAGTTTTTGCAATTGGCGAGTTTTGCAACTATGGTTTAGATTACTTTTCCCTTTTCAAGCATTTTTGTTAAGCACAACGAGGGAGCTTCCCCTCCTAATTTGAAGAGCACTCATTACGCAGTGTGCATAGCTGTCCGTACAAACCTGCACTCCAGAGGTGTTAGTTTTTACGCCAACATGCATAAGACTGCTTTCCGATGCCATTATGGACACTATGAGTTCTTGGTGATGCCATCTGGGTTAACTAACGCACCTGCCACATTCCAGTCTTGTATGAATCATATCTTTAACAAGCAATTGCGTAAGTTTCTCTTGGTATTCTTTGATGATTTGCTCATATATAGCAAAACGTGGGAAGAGCACTTGGAGCAGCTTGATGAGATTCTCACCATTATGGAGGAGCAGTCATTGTATGCTAAGGCTTCGAAATGTGAGTTCGGCCTTAGAGAGATTCTTTACTTGGGGCATGTGATCAGTGCAGAGGGTGTCCAGGTCCACCAAGAGAAAATACAGGCTATTCTCGACTGGCCCACACCTCGGACACTTACGGAGCTGCGGGGCTTCTTTGGGTTGTGTAGTTATTACAGGCGATTTGTTAAGGGATTCTCACAGTTGGGGGCACCTTTGACAGATTTGACCAAAAAGGGTGCATTTAGTTGGACAGTAGAGGCACAGCGAGCTTTCGATAAGCTCAAGGAGGTGATGAGTAGTTGTCCAGTTTTGGCACTTCCAGACTTCACACAACCTTTCATTCTTGAGTGCGATGCTTCAAGGGAAGGTATTGGCGCAGTATTGATGCAGAATCGACACCCCATAGCCTTTGAGAGCCGCAAGTTGAGGGGTCCAAAGAGACTATATTCCATCTATGACAAAGAGATGCTCGCCATTATGCATGCCTTGGCGAAATTCAGACAGTATCTAGTTGGGGGAAAATTTGTGGTGAGGACAAACCATAACAGTCTCAGATACTTCTTAGAGCAGAAGGATTTGAACGAGAGACAGCAGAAGTGGGTTAGCAGGATACAGGCATATGATTTCGATATTGAATATGTGAAGGGGAAGAACATAGTTGCAGATGCCCTTTCTAGGAGGCCTTCAGCTTGCTCACTTTCTGAGATTTCCACAGATTGGAAATCCATCTTGTTGGTGGAATACTCCAAGAATAAATTTGCTTGTGAGTTGATGGATGGATTGATTCGGGATGACAGGTATAGGATAATTGATGATGTGATTTTCTACAAGGACAAGATCTATTTGGTGTCGGAATCAAAATTGAAGGAGAAAATACTACAAGCTTCTCATGATACACCCTTAGCAGGCCATCAGGGCTACTTCAAAACATATAGACAGGTTAGAGAGAGGTTTTCATGGAAAGGCCTCAAGGATGATGTGTTGAGGCATGTGAAGGAGTGCGTGACTTGTCAGTAGAACAAGTCGGAGCATACACATCCAGCTGGGTTACTACAGCCTTTGCCCATTCCTGAGCAGAAGTGGGAGAGTATTTCTATGGATTTCATCACAGGCCTACCCAAGGTACAAGGGAGAGACAGCATCTTTGTGGTGGTGGATCGGTTAACGAAGTACGCACACTTCTTTGCTATTCCGACAGAGTACAGGGCTCCTCAGGTGGCTGAGCTATTTTTCAGAGAAATTTTTAGATTGCATGGGCTACCTAAGAATATAGTCAGCGATAGGGATAGCAGGTTCATGAGTGCTTTTTGGCAAGAGCTGTTTAGACTGGCGGGTACCGAGTTGACACCAAGTACAAGTTATCATCCTCAAACAGATGGGCAAACAGAGATTGTAAATAAGTGGATTGAGGGGTACTTGCGTAACTATATAGCAAGACAACAACGGGCTTGGATTAGGTGGTTGCACTTAGGGGAGTATTGCTATAATACCACACACCATATGTCCATTGGGATGAGTCCTTTCCGAGCCTTGTACGGGTATGATGCACCCTCGTTCGTAGAGATGGCTTTTGGTGAAAGTAGGGCACCCAAAGCCAAGGATTGGATTCAGGAAAGTCAGGATATCTTGAGGGCACTCAAGGATAATCTACTAGTGGCACAGAATCAGCAGAAGACATATGCTGATAGACATAGGGTTGAGCGCAGCTTTGAGGTTGGTGATATGGTATATCTACGATTGCAGCCCTATAGACAATCTTCTCTTAAGAAGAGTGGAGCAGCGAAGCTTAAACCCAGGTTCTATGGTCCTTACAGGATTACTAGGAGGGTTGGGGAGGTAGCATATGAGTTAGAGCTGCCTGCGAGCAGCAAGATTCATAATATATTTCATGTTTCATGCCTCAAGAAGGCATTAGGTCAGCAGGTTACCTCTTCTTCGGAGCTTCCACCACTTGATGAGGAGGGACAGTTGGTCTTGGTGCCTGAGGAGATCATTGATGTCAGAGAGAGGAGATTGCGGAATAGAGTGATTAAGGAGTACTTGGTGAGATGGAAGGATCTGCCCGCAGAGGATGCCACATGGGAGAATGAGCAGATTTTACAGCACCCGAGTTTGCAATTGCTTGAGGACAAGCAATCTTGGGAAGGGAGGACTGTAATGTCCCCTCTTTGACAAGCACCAGCTATTTGTTTTTAGCCTTTAATTATTCCCGAAGGCTAAAAAGGGAGAAATAAGGGGAATATATTAAATTAATTACTTATAAGGTTATTAAAAATAAAATATTAAAAAGTAACCTTATATTTAATTAATTTAATATTAAAGTGACTAAAAATAAAATAATATTAAAAAGTCACTTAAAAGAATAAAATAATAATTTATTCTAGAAGCTTCTTGAAATCTCTTGTCAATTCTTTATAAGGGGCTTTTGGAGGGCATTTGAGATATCCAAAGAATTACATTTCACATATCAGATTTGGAGAGCTTGAATGCTTGAAGAATTGCCTGAGGGTTTGAATACTCTAAGGTGCTAGGTTCGGTTGTGAGATATCAACCCTAGCTGGGAGAAAGTGGAGGATACTTCAGTACTTCAATTGGTTGCAAAATTTTGTGGCTTCAAAGCCAAATTTTGAGAACTAGAGGAGAAACGACTTTTCTCATATTTGCAGATTGGTGAAGCATCTTTCAGTCAGCTTTTGAGGACGAATTGGTCAAGGAGAAATCCATTTTTGTGAAGGCGAGTTTCTAATTATATTTGCATGTTATTTCAATCCCCAAATATCCTCTAAAAGGAACGATTTTGGTGGCATAAGGAGGCACGAATTTCTGTCAGTGATCAAGCATGCTGGGCGCACCTCTCACAGGGGCGATTTCTTATTTTGAAGACATTAAAAATCAGATAAAAATCTGAGGAGTTCGCAGGCCTTCTTGGAGCATTGGCACAATATTTTGGGACTCTTTGGCATCATTCACTTGAAGATTCATACGATTTTATGAAGATGCAGCATGTTCCCAGGTTCCATAGAATTTGTTATTACAGTCATTGCATTTCAGTTTATAGTTCATGCATTTTAGAATGGAATAGTACATTGCTTGTAATCAGCTTAAGGCTGTCATTTAGTTGTAATCATTTCACATTCTATCAGATTGGAAATTCGCATTTGTATACCAAGAATCTTGACTGGAGTATATTTAGTGGTCATTCCAATTGTAAAACAATCATTGCAATATATATATATAGGAGTTATAAGGGTTCATGGCAATTGTTTGTTTCATTGTCAAGGCTGATTGCATAACAATTGTTTGATAAAATGTCACTCCAACTTCTCTTGCATAGCTACTTGATAGATTGCATGCCAAGTGTTTGTAGAAATGCCTCTAGGCTGTAGGTATTTGCATTTGGAAAAGAACAAAAAGAAGTTGCATCTCATTTTAGTCTTCTCATTAGTTACCTTGCAATTATTTTTTATGCTTCATACTATCATTGGCATCAAAAACAAATCAGACCCAGTAAACTGAAACTAAACAACAGCAAACTAAGGTTGTAAGACAAGTGTTTGACAAAATTACCAAGGCACAAAAACAGGGGAAAAACATCAGATTTGTCAAGGCACTTTACACCTAACGGGTACTTTGGTGCTGTTGTAATCATCTCTAAGTTTGAAAAAATTGGGTCGGCTCATTACAACTTTATAGTATTTTACTTTTAGCTCCTTTTAAGTCACTTTGGTATTTAAACAAACATAATTAATTAAATACGAGCTGCCTGAAAGATATTAATTGAGGCAACCTTATTTAATTAATTAAATTATTTCTTCTCCAAAAATCTTGATTTAGCCTACGGGAATGAAATAGGCTAAAGGGTCCACTCCAAACACCTAGGTCAAAGAAGGGGACATTACAATCCTCCCTGAAATTACTTGTCCTCAAGCAATTGTAGATTTGGATACTGAAGAATCTACTCCCCTTCCCGTGTAGCATTTTCTGGAGGAAAAATCCTTCCAATAGACCAAGTATTCCGGAATACTCTTGTTTTTGAGTTTCTTCCCCCTTGCATCAATGATAGCCTTCAAAATTAGGATCAACTTACCCTCTTCATCTAATGGCAGTAAATCTACATAAGGTATAATGTGTTGTCCTAGTGCCCTCCTAAGGCACAAAACATGAAACACGTTATGAATTCTATTGTGTTTTGGAAGCTCAAGCTCATAAGTGACTTACCTAATCCTTTGTATGGTCTTGTATGATCCATGAAATATTGGTTTTAGCTTGTCTGCACCACTCTTTTGAAGTGAGGATTGTCTATAAGGCTGCAACCACAAGAAAGCTAAGTATCAAACCTCAAATGTCCTCTCTGTCTTGTTTTTATGTGCATACACCTTTTGTTGATTTTGAGTTTGTAGGATGTTTTCTTTCAAATTCTTAATAATATTGTGATTTTCTTTGATCCAATCCCTAGCCTCTGGTGCGCTACTATCAAATATGACCAACTCCACAAAAGATGTAGCATCATACCTATACAGTGCTCTGAAAGGCATCATGCCTATACTCATGTGATGAGTAGTGTTGTAACAGTGCTCCCCCAAATACAACCATCTGACCCAAGCCTTCTAATGTCTTGCTACATGATTTCTTAGATATCCCTCAACCCACTTATTAACTATTTCCATCTACCCATTTGTATGTGGGTGATAACTAGTGCTCGAGGTCAATTTTTTACCTATTGATCTGAAGAGCTCTTGCCAAAACACGCTGAGGAATTTGCTGTCCTGATCACTAACAATGTTTTTAGGCAACCCGCAGAGCCTAAACACCTCTCCAAAAAGTAATTTTGCAACCTATGGTGCCTTATAGAAGATATGGTGTAAAGTGAGTGCACTTAGTTAACCTATCCACCACAACATAAATAGAATCTTTGCCCTATACCTTGGGTAGACCTATGTAAAAATCCATTGATATGCTCTCCCATTTCTAATTAGGAATGGGCAGAGGCTGCAATAAGCCTACTAGAAAAGTGTGCTCAAATTTGTTTTGCTGGCAAACTATACACTCATGAATGTGTTTGAGGACATCATCTTTCAATCCTTTCTAGGAAAATCTCTCTTTCACCTGCCTATAAGTTTTATAGTATCTTTGATTGCCTGCTAAAGGTATATCATGAACAGCCCTCAAGATCTTCTATTTCAATTTTGATTCAGGTAACAAATAAATTTTGTTCTTATAATAAATAATATCATCAAAGACCCTATATCTATCATCCTAAATCTTCCCATCCAAGATCTCACAAGCCAAGGTATTCTTGGAGTACTTAACCAAAAGGCGAGCCTTCCAATCAGCTAATATCTTTGATATGGAATATAAAGTGGGTCTCCTAGACAAAGCATCAACTACCACATTTTTCTTTCCTTTTACATATTCAATATCAAAGTCAAAAGGTTGTATTTTTCTTACCCACTTCTGTTGACGTTCATTTAGGTCCTTCTACTCAAGGAAGTATTTCAAATTGTTATGATCAGTTCTTACAATAAACTTCCCTCCAACCATATAGTGTCTAAACTCAACCAATGCATGCATGATTGCAAGCATCTCCTCATCATAGGTGGAATAGTGCCTCTCTGCAAACCTAAATTTCCGGCTCAAAAAAGATATAGGGTGCTTATTTTGCATAAGCACAACCCCAATTCCTTCTCCTAATGCATCATATTCTAAAACAAAGGGTTGAGAAAAATCAAAAAGCGCTAATACCGAGCAAGTGTTCATTGCCTTTTTAAGTTTGTCAAATCCCTACTAAGCTATATCCATCCAAGAGAGTGATCCCTTCTTAGTCAAATCTGCCAAGGGTGTTGTGAGCCGCAAAAAGCCCTTAATAGACCTCTTGTAGTAGTTGCATAACCCAAGGAATCCTCTCAAATGTGTTAGTGTCTTCGGTGGGGACCAATCAAAGATAGCCTGAATCTTCTCTTGATCAACCTTAACTCTATTAGCACCAATTACATGCCGTAGGTATAGAACTTTTTTCATGCCGAATTCACATTTAGAGGCTTTAACAAATAATGATTATGCTTTCATAATGCCCAATACCTCATCAAAATGTCGGAGGTGATCCTCCCATGTCCTGTTGTAAATCCAGATGTCATTGAAGAAGAGAAGTACAAATTTTTGTAACTGCTTGTTAAACACATGATTCATACATGACTGAAATATAACATGTACATTGGTCAGCTTGAAGGGTATGAACAAAAACTCATAGTGTTTATAATGACATTTGAAAGTAGTCTTATGAATATCCTCCTTGTCCCTAACTCTAATCTAATGGTATCATGACTTGAGATCAATCTTAGAAAAATAAATTGCTCCATGAAGCTCATCAATTAGCTCATCGATCTTGGGAATCAGATACCTATTCTTAATTGTTTTCTTATTAAGTACACGATAATCTATGCACGTTCTCATAGTTCCATCCTTCTTCTTGACCAGCACTATAGAAGAAGCAAAGGGACTAGAACTAGGCCTAATGTGCCCCATATGTAGCAACTCTTTGATGACCTTCTCGGTTTCCTCCTTATGCCTTTTTGGATGATAGTAGGGAGTGGTGATCACAAGCTTGGCTCCCTCCTCTAGTTCAATAACATGCTCAAAATCCCTCTCCAATGGCCTGCTAGTCGGAATGTCATTGAATACCACACTATGCCTGTCCAACAAGGACTGAATAACCACATGATATGCCCTTTTAATATTTGAAGTATCCTTTGTGGAAATAAAGCATTGGGCTGCCCAAGCTACATCATCATGCCTAAAAATACTCTCAATTCTCTAGGTTGTCACAACCTTGGGGGCTCCATTAGTGATTAGACATTCTATGAAGGACAAATTTTCTTCCATCTACCTTGAACTTTAACTCCATAGTCTAAAGGTTCTACAAATACTTTACTAGAGAAGGCAACCATTGAACTCCCAAGACTACATTTGTGTCCCTAGTGCCTACCACATAGAAATCATTTGTCACCGTATAATTGCCTAATGCAATGCTCAACTAGGGTACTTTCTTAGTGCAGGTCATTGTAAATCCATCTGCAAGCATTACACTAAAACCTTCAAAGTCCTCTACTTGTAGACCCCTCTTTGCCACCAAGGCCTCATCTATGAAGTTGTGGGTTGCCCCATTATCTATCAACACGGTAACATGTTGGCCCTACAATACTCCTCTCACCTTGAAAGAATTATATTTGGGAGTCTCTAAAAGTGTAGCAATGGTACTTCCCTCAACTCTCCCTAAGGTGTGCTCTTTTGGTTCAATTCGCTCTTCCTTTGATTCACTTTGTTCACTACTTGACTCATTTTCTATTTTCTCTTCGTCACTGTCAAAAACAACCTCAATGTAGTGTACCTTTCCTTTCCCTAGGCATTTGCGACCCGGTTCCCATGGCTCCTTGCAAGAAAGACACAACTTCTTTATCCTTAGCTCATTCTTTGCCTCATTTGACAAACTGGGTTTATTGGGCCACTCCTTTTGGAAGGGTCTTTTATCTTTATTTGATGGGGGAAACTTAGTCTGAAATTTTGTTTTGAGAGTAGAAAAATCCATATTTCTAGCTCTTTTGATGGCATCCTGTAGAGTTGGTGGATCAAAATCTTTCACCCAACCACACAATGGTTCTAATAATCCCTCAATGAAGAGAACTATCAATCTCCTCTCAGATACATCTATCACCATCACAGGGAGCCTCTAAAAGTTAGAAATATAAGCATCAATTGTACCATACTATTTCAACTAAACTATCTCTTGGAAACGCAACTTTGGGTCTTTCTTGTCAAATATGTCTAAGTCTTTGACTAAAATCAGCATTGGAGTTAATTAGGTTATGTCCTTGTGTCAATAATCCATGGTACCACCATTCGTGTGTCTCTACCTCTAAGTGCAAAGTAGCATACTTGATAGCTTCATTTTTTAACATAGGATTAAATGAAAGATAGGTAATCAATTTTTGAATCCAAAACCTAGCAATGCATTTGTTGGAACCATCAAGGGTGGGAATGGATAGTTTCCCCAACATCCTCTATAAATCCCGACTATGTGGGCCTCTGTTTCTTTTGGTTCTATTTCACATTTTTGTAGTCGACTGAGAGTGTACTTGGTCAACCGAGAGTCATAAGTAAATAAGACTTTAGTTAATGTTAATATTTTCTATGTACTTGTCATGCTAGTTGTCTCGGGAATTAAGTTCTTGACGAAGTAATTAGTTGTAATGAATGGACGCAACGGTTGGTCTCTCAACCACCGCCAATGATTCTGGAGACTATTATGTTATGTACTAGCAAATGTTAACTCAATAAAGATGGTATGATTGTTCTGTGCATTGTGTTCTCGTACATGTATTATGATTTGT
>VDFB02204560.1:0-15697 GCA_007258455.2 Sequoia sempervirens | reverse complement strand
TCTTGAGTTACAAGGGAAAATGGATGAAATGTTAAAAGTAACTGGTCAGATTATGGAATGCAGACCACCACCCAGAGTTTATGCTTTGTGCCTTAAGGAACAATTCTTGTGGTTCCAACTAATGAGAATTTCCAGAAATCAAGATCCTATTCTTCACACTACTAAAGAATTCTACGATGCATACCAGGCAGCCTCTAATTGGCTAAGAAATTCTTTGTGTGAATTTTATTTACATGGCTTTTTAATTCCATTTGAAACAGAATGGAACCCTCTTCTGTATATTGGCGACATCCATTTGAGATCATTTATGTCATGGGTAGCAAATGAAGCAAATTATGATAGACAATGGGAAACATATGAGGAAGCCAAAAGGAATGAGCCTGTTCCATTGTGCCCTCAAAGTTCAGACCCCCATGCAATGTTAAAAACTTGGTTTACTCTGGCATTTGACATTAATAATAGTATAGCCAGGATGAAAATATTTGATCTCGTGAAATGTATATGATGTAATTTCGTGAAATGCTCATATTCATTGCTTTGGAGACTGGCCATACACCGTATGAGAAAGCAGGGAAAGATTAACTGTTGGGCTAAGAAGGTCCGAGCATCATAGTCCCCTAAATTTCATAGCAGCTGTTAAACGATCAAGGAAATATATACAATTGGGACTTCAAAAGAGATTTGAACTATGGTTTCCATTGACATTCAAACCTCCTGTGCTAATGTGGCCCCTTTATCCTGTACTGTGCTACAAAATATTAAATACTTAATTTTATTCAGAAGCTCATAGGTATGAAAGGTGGCTGACTTTTAGAGGATTTTATTATAGGTTTGGAACTCCATTTTAGAGTCATGCCGCAACCACTGATTTCAGAGAGACCACCAGGAAAGTTAATACTGGAGGACCAGCATTGGGCTAAGTAGGGGGCAAATGATGAGCCCAAAATTTGCTCATAGTTTGGATATCATGATGAACTTTTAATACCTTTACTTTTGTTATTCATGGTTGATTAAACTCTTTTGAAACCTTTTATTGGGATATCCTATAGCAATACACTTTTATGTTCCTGCAGCCTATCGTGTTGTCTTATCCATATTTATTACCCTGTTTGACTCCCTAAATGACTGGTATATCGCATATAGTTTTTGAATGATAAAATAGATTTAAATATGTGATTAATGAACGGATATTGTGTATGTACCATGTGCCTTTTCTTTCGCATCTGTTACCTTGTGTTTCGCAGGTTGTTGAAGAAAGTATGATCGAGTCAAGCGCAGCCGATCTTGGCCTTGCAGTAAAGTCTATTTCCTGCACGACTTTGAGGAAGCTTTGGCGAGGACTCTTTGACCGAACCCGTTGGGAAGGATTTTTAATGACAGTCAATCTGGAAAGAGTGGAGCGCTAGATTCTCTCTGGATCGGGTTGAACGGATAAATTCATTTATGAAGTCTGTTCCTCGATTTTGGGATACATTTTACTTCCATGTCTTTCTTTGATAGGGTTAGTTAGTTTTTCTCCTGACTTTAAATAAGTGCTCCTCCTGCGCGAGTGAGCAGAGATGATGGTTAGAAGTAAGATAGAAGCATAGTGATAGGGAGATAGAAGATATCATGTAAGAGTCAGTATGATAATAATAAAAAGCAGAATCTGTATGACAAGAGATAGAGTTTGTTGTTAGTTTTCATATCCACAAAGCAATGTATACCATTTTGAGTTTATGAATAAAGTTTGATGAAGCTCTGAGTTCAACACTTGCGTAATTAGTAGATGCTTGCTAAGGGGGCCCACTTAGTAAGTATCTGTAGCTAGTTAGTTAGCTATTCTTTTTTTGTTGATCATCAGTTAGATTTCATCTTTAAAGTTTTCGTACAAACTTAGTCTTGTATTGCTCCTACAGCATCGGGAATCCATCCTTGTGCCTGTTCCTGCAGCATAAGGCCAGTTCATAGTTTGAGTCTCAGTCGTAGCTGTTATGATTTATGTTTTGGTTAAATCATGGTTGAGTTAAAAAACTTTACATTGCCTTCCTGTAGCGTAGATAGAATTCTTTCCAAGTATTTATTTCTGTTAAGTTGTGACCGAAACTAGTTCTTAGTGCATATATTGTGCTGCCCATTCAAAGTATATGTTCCCTAGTTTGACAAGTAAATGAACGTCCATAAAGAGATATTAGTCACCTGGTTGAATGTCCAATTCCCCATGATAGGTTTTTGCATGATTTTCATATCCTTTGTGGGCACGTAACCAACCAATAACCAAAGGCACTTTAAATCCACCACCTGTCTCCAACACACCAAAAGGAAATGATTGCACAATTCCTACAAATGAGGATGAGATGAGATAATAGGAGATGTCCATCCTATGAATCAAACCAAAACAGAGCATCTAAGCCACTGTTGCATATAAAAAACAACCCTCTCTTAATCAGATTGGCTCCTCTTTCAAGATTGCCCCATATCATGGATCTCTTCCCCTCAAGACTAAAACAAGGAACATCAATGCTCTCCACATTGAGGTGAGGATTTTATCCCAAATCTAGTGTTGTTGAGTACACCATATCTTGTATAAGATAGCAACCAAAGCTTTCCCATTCCAATCAACTCTATTCAAACCAAGCCCACCTCCCTGCTTCCATCTACAAACCATATCCCACCTGACCAGGCTCCATTTCTAAAAAAGGAAATTACTAGACCAAATAAATTATTGAGATAGACTCTCAAGATCTTTGACAAAGTAAGAGAGTGATGATAAAACAAAACACCTATATAGAGGAAGGGCTTGAACCACTACTTTCAAAAGGGTTACATGACCAGCCAATGAGAACCATCTATAAGTCCAGGGATTAACATTTTTGTGAAACTTGTCAATAACATCCTACCAATGAAGCCTCGAAAGTGAACGAATAACCAGAGGAACACCTAGACACATAAAAGGAAGTGAGCCAATTTGAAATATGAGGATTCTTGCAATTCTCTGTTGAATTAGCTTAGGAGTATTCAAGAAATATATGAAATATTTCCCTTCATTAATACATTGCCCCAAAGTAGTTAGATAACAATCTAGTGCTTTTTGCATAGCAATAGCTTCATTAATTCTAGCCATACCCATCAGAGCAGTATCATCCATAAGCTGAAGATGTGATTGGTGGGGAATTCCAACTCCCCAATCCCAACCCTAAATGAGACCCAACTCCACCTAGGATGTAATAAATCTGCCCAACCCTTCAGCCATTAAAATGAAGAGGTAAGGAGATAGAGGTTCACCTTGCTCGAGGCCACGAGATGCCCCAAAAAGCTTAGTAGGCTCTCCATCGACCAACACCAAAAAGGAAAATGATGTAATGTATCTCTTAACCTACTCAATCTACTCACGAGAAAAACCAAAAGCCTTTAGGATCTTAAAGAGGAAGGTCCACTTAACTCAATCATAAGCTTTGGCCATATCCAGCTTAATAAACATAGCCTTCTTTCTTGAAGTAGCCATTGAGAGAATGGTTTTAGTAGCAATTATGATCCTATCCAAAATCTGTCTACTAGTGACAAAACCTCCCTACTCTTTTGAAATTAACTTGCTTAACTAGGGCTTCAAATGTTCTGCAATCAATTTGGTCATTATCTTGTACACCACATTAAGAAAGAAATCAGGTTGAAAAGATCCAAGGAATTCACACCCTCCCTTTTTGAAATAAGAGCCAAAAATGTTGCATTCACGGCCTTCAACATTTGCTTATTCTTTTGTGACTCTTGGAAAGCCTCCATAAGGTCCATTTTAACAACTTCCCAAAACTACTAAAAAAATTCCACTAGAAACCCATCAGGACCAAGAGCCTTCCCCTTTTCCATTTGGAAGACAATATCCTCCAATTCTTGAAGGGAGATCGATTTGAGGATAGACTCATTCATTTCATTGGTGACCAAGGGAGGTATACCAGCCACTATCATAGCTTCAACCTCATCTATAGGACAAGAATCCTAAAAAAAAGAAGAAAAGTATCTAATAGATTCTTCTGAGATCACAACAAAAGAAGAAAATTGACCCCTTCCGAAGACACGAGGGAGGAGATAATATTTCCTTGCCTTGTTTCCCTTAATGAATTATGAAAAAAGACATTGTTTCTATCACCCTCCTACAACCAATCAATCCAAGATTTTAGTTTGCAAAAAATATCCTCTCTTAAATCCCATTCCTCCACCTCCTTCACTGCCTCAGCTTCCAACCTACCCAAATACACAGTGAGACCTTGATCTCGAATCTATCTAGTAATGGAGTCCAAGAGAGCCTAGGCATCCCTCACAAGAAAAACATTACCAAAATATTTCCTATTCCAATACTTCAACCTATACTTCACACATTGTAGCCACTTAGAAAAAGAGTACATTGTTGTCCCATAAGAAAGTTTCCCAAAGCACCTCCATTCTAGAACCAAATCACGAAGTGACTCATCTCTAAGCCACATGAGTTGAAATCTAAATAAATACTTCCTTGAGGATTGAGGAAAGATCATTGAGAACTTAATCGGCCAGTGATCAAATCCACATTAATCTAAGATCTCAGAACTAGTAGACCATTTATCATTGAGCCAAAAACTAGACACTAGGAACCTAACTAGTCGTTTAGATATGGCATTCTCCCCACTATGCTTGTTATTCCAGGTGAATATACCATTAGTAGGTATAACATCAATCAAGTTTATAAAAAGAACAATCTCCCTTAGGATATTTGAAGAGGGGTCTAGATGGGCACTACCCCCCTCTTCTCTTCCAATTAGGAGATAGCATTGAAATCTCCTACTAGAATCCAAGGGAGGATGGGGCCTAAAGAATGAACATACCTAATCTGAGTCCACAAATGTGCCTTACCCAACAAATTAGTAGGAGCATAAATATTAGAGAAGATAATCCTCTCCCCCAACTCACAATTAGAGGCAAAAAATAAAATAAAATACTTGCATGGAAGCCACCACAAAGGAGTTACCTTACATGGATCCCATAGACAAGCCACTCCACCAGAACTTCCCTGTGCACCCACACACTAACAATGTCCTTTTCCCCAAATCTTTGAAGCCACACTCAAGATACCTTCAACTGATAATTTAGTCTCCTGAAGGAAAACTACATCTGGAGAAAGAGCACGAATCAAATCATGAATAGCCTTTTTCCTAGGGATGCTACTCATACCGCTTACATTCCATGAGAGAATGATCATCATTGAGGGTGTGAGAAGTGGGAAATATTCCTCATTCATCCAAACTCCACCAATGTCTCCCCAATTAACTTGACCTTCTCTTGATCATTCTTCCTCCCCACTTTGAGAGCCTTATCTGTGACCCCTATTTTGGAGGGCTTCTATTGCACCCCTAATGAAGAGGAAGGTTTATATTTTCCAAAATTAGGAGCACACTTAGCACTATCAAGGTAGGCACCAAAAACCATAGGACCTCTTATAGCTTCAGACAATAGTTGAGACTCCTCCATGGTCTCAGTCAAGGCAAGAGGATCTAAATCTATTTGATCCTTGCCCACCTCAAGCAACCCTAGGCTAGGACTTCTAGTAGGTATGCAACCAATGTTTGACTCCACCAAAGGTCCTTCTATCCCCTGCACATCCAAGGGAACTCCCTATTCCTACATCAAGTCCACTAAAGTCTCAAACTTGTTGAAAATCTCCTCTTCCTATCTATCCTTGAAATTCCTCTTTTGGCATTTGCCTTTTTTTTTATTCCACACTGGGACAAAGCCCACCTTATCAATATCCATTCCCTGGGTTGGAGCCTTACCATTATCTAGCTCTTGAGTTGTATGTGAAGGAGCAAAATTGCACCAATAGCATGAATAGCCCATAGAAAGTTCCTTTGGAGATGACCACATTCATGGAAAAACCTACACTTGAAAGGTAAAGCCTCGTAGTCTAACTATTGTGTCCAAGTATACGATCCAATACTCATGTCAATAGAGTTTGGAAATGGATTATTTAAATCAATCTCAATGCATATTTGAGAAAAGGATAAAACCTTTTTATTCAGTGTTTTATGAGATCGACCAATAGGTTTGCCAAGCAATAAACCTATCATCTGCAAGATATTACTTCTCCAACATTCAAGAGGTAGGCATGGCAACCTCACCTAGACTAGAACCCTAGATGGAAGCTCCTCCACCAAATTGAAGACACCATGCCAAGGCTTTATAAAAGGACCCACCTGATTTTAAAAATAGGGCCCACCCTCGAAAGCCCTATTTTGATCAGCAATACAAAAAAACTCAACTAAAAAGAAATTATTAGTAGCCAACATAACATTAAACTCCCCTTCAGGGTTCCATGTCCTATGAATCCAAGAGTCCAAGAAAGGTAGTAAAACTCTCATCCCCATGAATTTACAAGTCAAAACATGGTTGCAGGAGTACTCCACATCTTCAGCTACAGATTTTGGTAGAATGATTAAGACTGGCCTACCTTCAACCCTCGCTAAACACCCATTTACCTTCTTCAATTTCAGAGCATTGGGTACAAATGGGACATAAGCACTTGGGTCTCCACCTAACCAAGGAAAGGCACTATCCACCTTATCCGTAGTTGCATGCAACACCATGGAAGAAAAAAATCTCGGTCTTCTTCAAAACCCAACCCCAAACACCCAACCAATAGAAAGACAAAGAGAGAAGCAATCAAGAACTACAAAGATGACAAAGGAAATCAATGCAAGAAATTCCAACTCCCCAACCAGTGCATGCAAAGAAGAAACAAAGGGTTTTGAATAGGTGAAACCCCACTCAAAGGAAACACCACATAGAAAAGGAACAATCAAAGCATTGAAAATAATGACATGCCCAACCATTGCCCCCACACCATAGATAGAACCAACCCCTACCAAGAAAAATGCAACTTGCACGCAGATGGAATGAGAGCCAAGATAAGGTAGCAAAACCCTAGCTCACATAGGTCACCATGCATAGAAAAACAACCATCTCCCTCCTACAAGATTTTCCCTTGTGACAATTATTAATAAGAAATATAAAATAAATTTAAGTCAAAAAATTTACATAATTTTTTAGCTTGTATATCCAAAATCTCTCCCATCATTTGATAAAATATTCTAAAATTTTTAATAATATATATTTAAAAAAAAACTTAACTACAACTATACAAGTGTTAATTTAGGGTTAGTAGCTCTTATGCTACTACTTGACGACATTAAAATAATAGAAAATAATTAAGAAGTGGTAACTAGATACTTAAAACTGAATAACCGATAGGCTATTTGTGTCAAATTTTTGTCAGTATTTTCATCAACCCAGTCGTAAATAGAATTTCGTGGCATTGAACAAGTTTCTCAGGGTGGTTGCCTCTATACATGAAATCACAATGTTAAGTGTTTTCTCGTGTGAGGTTTAATGCATCCTGGCATTGTTGTACGATGGTGTAGGAGGAAGTAAATGCAATATTCAATGTTTGAGTGTGGGAAAGTATATTGTTTTTGGTTGTATCATTTGTGGTAGACCCCTATTAGTTGATCATTGCTTGCATGTGCATGTAACTACTAGTTGTAACTTTTTGGAGTTTACAAGGTTTATTATTGCCTATTTATCTCAAGCAAGTTGAAGAGAGTTTGTATCAATTTTTATTACAGGTTGTGAAGAAGATTTGTTGAAGAAAAAAGAAGTAGCTCAAGCAAGGATTGGAATTATTGTAATCTTATTTTGAGATTAAATAATACATTGATTCTTGGTGGATTTTTTTCTCAAAAGGGTTTCTCCATAGTATATGCTATGTATCTTCTAATATTTTATCTAATTCTTCTACAACCTTCTATCTTCATTCTACAAATGATAAAATGAAATAATCAGATAATCACCCACAAAGAATTTGTAACAAAGAATACATATTTAAATCAACAATGATAAAGTTTTACAAAGTATTAAGCTACATAAACACCTCAATTTTCAAAATTTGGTATCATAGCTGAGGTTGGGTAGAGTAAATTGGGATGTCTTTCTCTTAAAAGATTGAAGGTTTTTTGACTGTAGTGGGAGTTTTACTATTTTTTGTTATTGTTGATTTTGGAAAATAAGTTTGTTACAATGAATCTCATTTAGATATTGAAATGTTCAATGGATCTAATTATGAGAAGTGGAAATTAAAAATGGAGGATCTCCTTGAAGAGAGAAATCAATGGTTAGCTATTGGTAATGAGACAAAGTCACCTACAATGATATTAGATGAGGATTGGGATAAGCTTGATAAGAAGGAAAGAAGGACCATAAGATTATGTCTTGCTAATGTTGGTCTCTTGAATGTTTCAGAAGAAACTACTGCATAGAAGTTGTGGAAGAGAATAGGTGATATTTATCAAACTAAAAGTCTTACTTATAAGTTGTATCTAAAAGGATAGTTGTATTATTTAAAGATGAAAGATAGTGATTCTATTGCAAATCATTTGAATTCTTTTAATTTGATTCTAATCCAGTTAGCATCTATAGATGTAAAGTTAGAAGATGAAGATAAATGCATTTTGTTACTTTGTTCTTTACTAGAGTTTTTGGAAAATCGAATTGCTGCTACCAATGGTAGTGGTGAAGATCTAAAGCTGGAAAATATAATTCTTACTAAGATGCCTTGTTTGTAAAAGGTAGGCCTGAGAAAAAGGAACCTTAAGGGAGATAGGGAAGGGAAGGGTAAGTTAGAAGGATAGAGTAAAGTAAAGTGTTGGAACTATGGTAAATTAGGACATATGAAGAAGGATTGTAAGAACAAGAAAAAGGGTTATGATTCTTCTATAGAAGAATCCTCGGATGTCAGTAATGATGCATTGGTTATTTCAGCTATTACTGTTTGTGATAACTCTTTGCTTCATGTTTCAGAGTGATCTTCATGGAGAGGATGGTAGTCATGATACCATGTGTCACTCGGTACCAATTTAGTGGGATTTGTTGCTTATTGATGGATGCATCATTGGTAAGGTTATCTTCATGTGATAGCTCTTCTAATTACATATCCCATTGTTGAAATGGATGTATATTTTCTTAATCTTATTTATAGACCAAGTGTGCTAGAATGATCAAAATTGGTAGGTCTTCAATGATGACAAACATATCATTTCTTTCCTTGAGGGAAATGGTACTTTTTAAATTTTTATATTTGAAGCTCCTCAAGCTTCAAAGAAAAGGAATACAATAGAAAATATGTATGGAAGCCATGAAGTGCTATAATTGGAAGAAAATACCATTACGAAGGGTCTAATTTCATTAGAGCAGTTGTTCAACAAACAAGATTGTAGTGTAAAAAGAAAATTTGATGAACATATTGATACTTCTCTTGAGAATATAAAAGTTATTGTTGGTTTTGAGAGTGACCCTAAAATAATTATTATTGGTAAATTTTATTCTATAAAGGAGAGATTAAACCTCATTGATTTATTTAAATAATACAAAGATGTGTTCATATGGTGTTACAATGATCTCAAGGATTTTATGGATGGTGAGTTCAATTACCATATTTCTTTGAAACCTAGATCCACTCCATACAAATAGAAGCAAAGAGAATTCAATCCAAAGGTGGTTGATGCTATTTTTGTACAAAATTGGATAAAATTCCCAAAGACAAGATTACCTATCGTATTCATCATTCTACATGGGTTGCTAATATCATTATTGTGAAGAAGAAAAATGGTGAAATAAGAATTTGTGTTGATTTTCATAATTTAAATTAAGCTTCCATTATGGATAGTTATCCAATTCTGAATATGGACTAGATTCTACAAATCATCTCAATATGTGAAATGATGTCAATGTCAATGACTTATTAAGTTATAATCAGGTTATTGTTAGTTCGGATGACCAACATAAAACTACATTCATCACATTGTGGGGTACTTTTCCTAGAATATAATTCCTTTTAGATTGATGAACACATGTACCTTTTCAGAGGCCAATGGATCTTTCCTTTATATATTTTCTAAATAAGATCATTTTTATCTTTTTATATGACTTAAAAATATTTTCAAGGAAATGTAAAGCACATTCGTATCATTTAGAGTGTATTTTATAAAGATGTATTCAAAAAGGTATTTATCTAAATTTGAAGAAGTCCATTTTTGGTGTCATAAAGGGGAATTTACTCAGATAGATTATGAAAGAAGGGATTCACATTGATCTAGAATTGGTTAAGGTGATTCAACAATTGGCACTACCTTATAGCAAGCTAAGTTTAAGGTTGATGCAAGAGCATTTGAGGAATAAGCGGTGCCCATCAAAATAAAATGTTACATCTTGAGTTGTTTTGGAATTCATTTTGGAGTGTGATGTTTAATTTTGGTTCAGTGGTCAATTTTGGTAGGGACCAAATGACATTATTGGCATTGGTTGAAAAAATTTCATTATTCAATTTTCAACTTTATTTTGGTGTATTGATGCATTTGTAAATTTTTTGAGTCCATAGATAGCTTCATTTTTTAATATTCAAATTTGATTGTGGACGCAAAGTATCTTTGTCTTCATCAATATATTATTTATCCTTGCACCCAATGGATGTGTTGGGGAAAATAAATAATCACACCTTTTGAAGAATAGAATTTAAGAGGAGTAAAATGGAAGTCATTAAAAAGAATTTGAATAGAAGCCAATGCTAGTAGAAGATATGAAAACAACAAAATGGAAATACGGAAGAGGAGTTGAAGAGATACAATGGCTATAGAAGAGATGGTGCAATGAATAGGAGGAAGAACATAACTTTCAAGAAAATAAAACATTGCAAATGGGGATGGAAAAATAGGGGTTTTCACATTGAGGAAGAAGAGTCTTCCAAGGAGAAAGAGTGTTGGGAATTTCTTCTTGTGGAAGGGTGAAAGAAATTTAATAAGAAAATTGAAACTACAAAGTCCAAGAAATTTTTAATGTAGATTGAACAAGGAGTCATGTTTGGTAAAAGGATACAATAGATTCAAATTAAGAAAAGGTGCATAATACAAATTGCAAAGATAAGGGAAGCAAGAAGGCTACATGATGGGGAGGTCAATGATAAAGGTAGCTAGAGGAATATTCTAATTTATACAAGTCTATGAACAAAATAAAACAACAAAAAAAGGAGGTGGAGCATAGAAGGGAAGATGAATTAAGTATGAAACATAAAAAATAGGTTCACCAATTTGAAATGTTGAAAATGGGGGTGATGAACGTTTCTCGCTTTATTTCATTAGTAAAAAATATACCCACAAATAATTGACTTACAATCCTTAGTGGAGTCAACTCAATAAAGGAATATGTTGGTTTCCTTATGATTGAGGACAAGGTTATTAGCCTGAGTAGCACTTTTAGGAGAAAAATAAAAATAGTAAATCAACTCAATTATGTCCATTCAAACTTGAACCATTAATTTAAAACATAATAGAAACATAAACAAGAAATTTCCTATAGATCTCTAAATGGAAGGATGGTGCGTACCTATCACAAAAAGATAGTTTCAAAAGGTTGCCTCGACTCATTTTCCCATAGGCGAATGGGTCGATGTGTGAAGGTTTTACTTAGCTTTTGGGATCCTGTGGTATCAATTTATAGCCTTTGTTTGTTCCAAGTTTCAATAATGGACAATAAAAAAAATGTCTATAGGTGAGATTTTGTGGATTGACAACAAATATGACAAATTTTTCTACAACTTCGACAACTTTACAACTTTGAAAACCTACACATTCACAAAGAGGAGAAAATTTGTTTTTTTTTTTGTGTATAAGGGTTTCCCTTGTTGAAACCCTAGTTTGGTAATTAAACCTTGAATTGTGTTGGTGTGAATAAATTTCTTGTACCTAGTTATTTCATTTACTAGGGACTTAGGGGACATATTCACATGTTAAGTTTACTTAGGTTCTAATATTTTTTCTAGAAGGTGTTAGTTGTCGTTAATTGTTATCTTATCTTTTGACAACATGCGAACAGGTAGTTGTGTCAAGTCATCTCATGTCATGAGATTAAGGCACTTGTCATAATCTTATGACATCTTGCATCTCACCTTGGCTATATAACCAAGGGGTCTCTACTACATTGTACATTGATTGTTTTTGCATTCATTGATAAGAATACAATTTATTCTTGTCATATAGATCTTCTAAATATTTGTGCTTTTCATAGGCCTTTATAGCTTGGGTGGCTATCTGCATAGCCAAATCTTACATGGTAGCAAAGCAAGTTGAGTGCCTTTGGTTAGTCTTTTTTGAGATCTTGAGTGCAATATTATATTTTCTTGAAGCATTGAGTATGCTCTTCTCTTGTATCTTTGGATAATCTAGAGAATCAGAAAGGTGTGATAGAAATACTAGATTTTGGGGGTTTCTCTTTGGCTTTATATTGTAGGAGCATTTTGGGAGCTTGTTGCGTTAGATCTTAGCTCATTATTATGTTCAGAGTGTCTGAGAAAGTTAGATTTTCCTTTTGTTTCATCCTAGTTGGACATTCGAGGAAAATCTACAAGGGTTTGAAGATTGAAGGTGGTTGCCAAATCTAGGAGATAGCCACATTTTCATATCATTTCAGCGAAAAAGGACATCCCCATTGAATCCAAAAGGGTCAAAAACCCTAAGATTGACTACCAAATCATTGAATTTGGAAAACATTTCTCTTAGAGGCAAAAAATTAGCAGGTGGTTTGTACGAACCTACCTACATAGGTAGGAATTTTTATTAAAAAAATATTTTGTTTTGAAATTCCATTTTTTTAAATAAAATTTGAAAAAAAAAATGTAGTATTTATTCATAAATCAATTTTTTTAAAGAAAAGAAATGTAATTATTGCAAACTTGCGATACGTAGGTATTGTAAGCCTACGGCCCGATGACTTGCCACCAACTGTGATAGGGACATCTCTCACCTCAGATGAACATTGGTCGCTAAGGGCCAACATCCTTCCTAACCCCACAGTTTTTCCCATTTTCTTATTTTTATTTTTAAAGTTTTTAATAAATAAAAAAATTTGATTTTTCTTATTAAGTTCTTTTAAATATAAACTTTTAAAGTATTTTCAAACCAAAAGTTTCTAGTTTTTCTTTATTATTTTAAATTAAAGTTTTTTTTCAAAAATTTCAATAATTTTTCCTACCAATCAAGCCTTGTATTGCATCATTCACTCCTCTAAAAGATAGTCAAATGGGGCCATTTGTTCCTATCGACATCCACTTGGAGAGCTCTTTTCATGGTCATCTACTTTAGTGCTCTTTTGGTTGGCTTCTTCATCATAATTTTTTAGTTTTACATCATGGTTGTTGTAGTTATCCTCTTCTAGTCTTGTAAGAGCACTAAAATAAAGTGCCACAATCTTGCTATTCCAGTGTACTCTGTCATATTTTATGCTTCTTTGGATTGCTCTATGTATCTAGTGTTAGTTCCTATATACTTGGTGAATGCAATGATTGGTTACCCATGCATTTTAATGTGATGGACTAGATACCATATAAACACTCCTATTTTGTAAGCAATCTACCTTTATTTAGAAGTTAAATACTACACCTAGAGGCTTGCCACCTGTCTACAAGTTGTGATAGGGATATACCATTCTTTCAAGAGAGTGTCCAGTTGATACTTGTGTAGTTGTCTCCTTGGTTCTAACCTTATTGCTCTTTCATTATGGATTCATGAATAGTTCTTCATTGAAAAATTCTACAGAGATGCTTGAGTTGACAGCTTTAGCTCAGTCACCAGCTATATTGACATCTACTATAGTTGTTCTTTATTCTTTCTATCAGTGCTTGTCATAGTCTAACATTCTTTTGAAGCAGCATTTGGAGGAATCATCGTCATCCTTGGTCTGCTCTACATTAGTCTTCACATTGTTTTACATTATCTTCTTCTTTAGTTAAGATTGGGGACTCCTGACATTGTGACATTTGAGCATAGAATCTATTCATTATCTCTTATGGGAGGCTTCTTCCTCACTCGAGGGGTGATCCCACAAAGTTGGTTTGCAATTTCTAGGAGATTTTGATTTTTTTTTAAATCCCATATTTTTAGAAAATATAATGAGTCAAGCCTTAAAAAGTTGCATTTAAAGCATTCCAATTGAAGAGGGTTTGATCAAACTACCTTAGATCAAACCCCATTGGATAGAACCTCTCTAGTTTTAAACCATACCTATAATAGAGTCTCCTTTACCCCTATCAAAATGCTAATAAAAACCACTTTTGATTTACCATTTTTGGGATCAAATCAATTCATTAAAAATTCATTTTTTGTAAGTATGTAGTCCTTATTATAAGCTTTCCAAAAAGTATATTTTTAAATAAATTTAATTTTATTATTATATTTTTTTTATTTCTTGTGAATGTAGGTTTTTCACTAAAAATTAAGCTCCTTGTTCTGCACATGTGGAAAAATTAAAGATTATAAAAAAAAATTAAAAATATGAGTGCACGAAATATTGAAGTCATTGATCCAACCATAAGAAAAAAATGAATTTCAATACATACAAATATATTTACATTTACCTATGGCTCCTTAAGTTCATATTAACATCATTTCCTAGAATAATTATCATGATGATGAAACTAAGTAAGTATTGTATCCATAAACAGTTTAACAATATTTAACATATCTATGCAATTCCAAATTAAAGTAGAAATAGTCTATATCTACCATGGTTAGTCCTTCCTACTTATTTATAAATAACATCTAGATTAAATATATTTTAAAAGGGAACACTTTGATCTATACTTAAATTAGGATTGGTTACTTCTAAGGTGCAACTACCTCACTAATTAGATTATACTAGGTTGTAAATGAAATTTGCATGCTCGGGAATATTATGATAGCAACATTCAGAGATTAGTGTAGTCTAGAACCAAATAGATAGGGTATGGAGGATTTTTATTTTCAGGAATTTGATCTTAATGCATTTGATGTTATTCATCTATTATCTTTTTGTTCTTATATTTAAAAAAGGCCAAATATTAATGCTAGTGAGAGTTTCACCTAAGTCGTTATATCCTCTAAGTGATCTTTGATTTCCTTCTTACTTTTTCTTCTTTCACACAATGATCTCTTGATTGACCATTGGTGTTCCTATTTCTATTGTATGGTAAATAATGACTCTTAACAAGACGTGTATCTTCATCATTTCATTAAATGGCTTGATTGAAATTGATTAAGGTTTAACAAAGCGTAGAATACATATATCATCCTAAATAAATCATGTAACATGAGTGTAGAAATATAATATTATTTAATGAATAAATTGTCTAATGTGAAATATGCATACATATGATTTTTATTAATTTCTCCCTTTTGATCGATTTATCTCTCATGGTGGGGATATGACACCTCCCCAACAAGATAGACCCTTGAGCATGAGAAGGGAGATGGGAGATCACAAGCTTGTGATGATACTATTGCCACAACAACATGAGGAGAAAAACTAGTAGAGTCCCAACCTTAGAGCTTCAACAATCGAGAAAGTGTTGTGAAATGAAGTGTGGATTGCTTAAGAAAGACAAATTGAGTGTCTAGAGAATGAAGAAGTTGGATTGAATGAGAAATATAAGTATTTGAAGAATAGAATCCCAAAAGACCCATTCAAGGTCAGTCAAGGGTGCAAGGGTGATACTCTTCATCGCCAATGGAGAAGTATAATGCCTCTACAAATTCTAGAGGTGGCAATCATGTTAGGATGACAACATGTTGCACAAAAATCTATGTGTCACTATAGTGCCCCCAAAAAATTCCCCCAT
>VDFB02204559.1:0-18957 GCA_007258455.2 Sequoia sempervirens | reverse complement strand
GGAACCTATGGATTTATCCATACTATATGCACAAGTTGACAAAAAAAGAACCCCAAAAAAGCCAAGGAGACTTTCTGACTTCTCTTTGGATGAATCTAGATCTAAGGTAATAAAGATAGCTACACCTATGGTGGAAAAGGATTATGTGGAGCTTATAGGGTCAATCTTGGACAATAAATAAGGGAGGAGAAGATTGCTTCAATGGAATTTGCAATGAAGAATGTGACCACTTGAATGGATACAAACAAGTAGACTAAGCAAGAATTGAAGGGTAAAATAGAACAAAAAGGTCTCTCATAAGGTATCTAATCACTTATCTTTCCTAAAAGGAGAGTACTTCCAATAGTACTCCTATACTAATGTACAAAGAGGAAGTATAATCAATCAATAAAATTAAGGCCAAGGGGATTTCTACATAACAATGGTTCATAGGATTTCTAGAGCATGCCAACAATGTGATGGATCAAGCTAGTTCTCTCTATGATAAATTTTGACATATAGAAAAGTTCATTGGAACCTTTATATAGGAACTAAATAATGAAGAGATCAAACACTCTCAAAAATTTCCTTGGCTAGAAACCATGGATAGTGTAGATTATGTGGAATTAAAGAAGGGATAATCAATGATGAAGGCCTAAGGTTCCCAAGAGAATTCCTAGATATGATTTATTTTAGGTTTGAGATCATGATAGAGTACAAAGTTAAGTTACTAAAAGCACAAAAGGAATCCATCGCACTGTAATATGAAATTAAGGATTTGATGGTCAAAATAGTTGGCAACTGACATATGGACGAAACAGGAGTAAGAATTATTGAAAATATTAAAGGGAAAATAAAACAAGAAGTTTATGATGCATTGGACCAGGTAACACTTGCTATTTTGGATCATTCATGGTGTTAAAGGTTCAACTTATATAATTTTAAAAGGACCTCTTAGCTAAGAAAAAAAGATTCAAATTGTGGTATAATGAGTTTGGGGAGTACAAATTCATATTAGACTAGCTAAATGGTCTTGATGAAGACCAGATGAATAGGCCCGTTTGGGAATTAATGGAATATAAGAAACTATGAAAGACTAAGAAGGAATAAGACTAGGTTATAATTGAAGATTTGGATTAATTTTATTCTCATTTTCCTCAAGGGGCTTGCCTAGCATTTTATTCTCTTTTGATATAACAATGTACTACATGTTTTGAGATTTAAATTATGCCATTTCATAAGCTTAATTTGGGTGAATAGGTAACTTATAAACTTAAAATTGTAATTAGGTACACTTATTCTATTAAAGCTTAATTCTCAAAGGTTCCATTAGAAATGTAGCACCTAAATATGTTTATTAATTAAGATCCCTTGGATCCATAAAATCTAGGTTGACTTATCAAATATTAAAACTATAAAATTAGCTCTATAAAAGGAGGTGTGCCACACATTGTAAAGGGTTGGGAATATTTGGAAGGTGCAAAGGACAAAAAAAATTCTTATAGTTATTGTTACCACAGTTTTTGTCGCCCCCTTTTAAGATCATGTCCACCCATGCAAGTTTTGTCTAAGTTAAAAAGGTTGCTCCTTCCTATGGTTTTCAAAAACTTGTTTGGCCTCGCTTAGGTTGTCACAACCTTGTTTCCAATCGATGTGTTAAAATTTTTAAGTCTAAGGTTCCCTCTTGTAGTCGGTCCTTTGAAAGTTTTTAAAATTGCGTTGGGGCTTGAAGCATTTTTCATAACCTTGGTAGCTTCCGAAAAGAAAAAAAGGTGAAGTTAAAGAGATTTTAGAGCTTTGGATAGGTTTCAAACCTCTATTGGCCTTCAACGAGGTTGTCAAAATCGTACTTTCTTTCAACAAAAAGCAAGTTGTAAAATCCTTCCCTATTACAAAAAGAAATGAAATGTATAGGACATTACATTTCAGAACCATATTGTAGTTTCAAAACCCTTTTCGGGTTCTAATAAGGTTGTCGAAACTACTCAATTTGCCAAAAAGCTTTACTAGCTGTTCTTTTTCAAATATTCAAAAGGTGGTTGGAGAATAATGAAAGATTACAAAGCTCACACACACCAAATGGGGCACCATTAATGGCTATCCATCACTCCCTAGAATTAATTGCGGGTGGTTTATAGGAAAATTGATCTATTTGAAGTACTCATTTCTACAAGAACTTGGAGGAGAATTCTACGCGAGGTGAAAGAGGCGACATTATGAAATAGCAGAACTAGTGATTTTTAGATTCGAAGGCACAATTTGAAGGTACAATACTCTTCTATTGAGCTATAATCTATTAGAGGATAATATAATTATACCCTAATTAAGGAGAATTGTACTCACAAAAACATTTTCCCCATTCTTGTCTATGAATTGGGTATACATCCTAGGGTTTCTTCCACCATGAAATACATGTATCAGTGTTGTGAATACTTATTTGGTTTAACCAACACCATGCCAAAGATTGGGGATATAAAATTAGGGCATGTGAATTTAAATGAATTTTGGGAAAGAGTTAGAAAGGATGACCGACCACCCATAACCCAGAAGTTAATCGAAAGCGCATTGTTGCAAGCTGTGACATTCCCAGTGGCTGTCTAGTGCACTATATTGGTGTTAGAATGCATAAATAATTATAAATATTAGACAAGAGAGGTGAGGATAAATGGAAACTGATTGGTGGTAAAAATCCAAAGAGAAACATTTGTCTCTTGTCTAAAAATCCCAGAACGAGAAGTACATGATTTCGATTTGTCCACTTCCTAATATACATTTTTAGAGAAGAAAGGAAGGTATAGGAATGTGATTGCTAAAGAATGGTTTGCCACACTGAAGAAAGGAAAATCCCAGTTTCCTAAAAATATGCATAGGAACCATTTCGTTGAGGAAATTTCTGACATAATTGTGCTCCTACACAGATTGAAAGGGAATGAGAGGGCACATGATTTTGAAGAGTGGATGTACTTCTTCATGCAAATCATTATTAATGGCGATAAATTCTTCGATTGGGCACAACTGATTAGTGACCAAATACTTTTGATGATCATTAATTTCTTAGTTAACATGTTTTTCTATATGTCCTATTTTCTTTATGCCATTGCTTGTACTAGGCCTTGGATTGGACTAAGGCCAATGCAGTTCAAACTCAAGATGTTTATATTTCTTTATTACTATGACAAGCTATAGTTAGGAAAGAGTTATCATCATAATAGGAGAGTAAATGATACATTTACTATGAAGGTGGTTTGGGAAATTCAAGGAGACATTGGTTTGAGGATCTCTCTTGAGGCCATATAGTTTATTAATACCTATGGGAGTCATTTTATACAATTCCAAAGATTTTCATATATTAGAATTGGAGGATTTGATGGTCTCCCACTCAAGCTCCCGAAATATGCAGAAGATAAGTTTGTATTGATAAAGGCATGTAGACAAGTGGCAAAAGTGAACAAAAGATACCAAGAAAGGAAGAAGGTCGGTGTATAGTTCCTTATTGGGCTTGGCTATTTTTCTTGTAACTCCATGTTAGATTCCCTCAATAATGAGAGGGATCTCATTAGGTACACATTGCAATTTTATGATAGAAGGTTTCCTTTTGATAGTAAGAACTTTGTAAAGAATAATCTGCAACTAGGTCCTAGGTTCAATCATATTCCACACTTAGAAGACTACTAGGTTTATTGAGTTGATGAATATGAAGTACAAAGGAGAAACTGGATGAGGCTAACTTTGAGACAAATTTTTACATTCAATTTAGATTGGGATATCCAAAGTATAGAGGATGATGAATATGATTTATTGGATCCAATATTTGTTAATCATATTCAGACTCAACCTATTGTATCTATGGATTAGAGCATCAAAGAAATTGAAACTATTGAAGCAAAGACCATAGTAGTCTTGAAGAGGATAGAATAATGGGCAGAAAAGAAGAATGTAGAAAAGAAAGCCCCTCCTCCAAGGTAACAAAACACTCAGACTCAAGAAGAGAGCAACCAAAGGATTTCTTCCTCAAGTATGCAAATCTCCCCTACACAATAGGTATCATTAGAGGGAAAAGGTGGTGGTGATGGTGAGCCTTTGAAGAAGGACTTGCTAGAAAGGACATGTGGAGAAGATTCTCTGGAGCCCCCACAACAAGACAAAGAAAAAAAAGTAGCAGAAGAAGGAGAGATAGTCAATGTTTCCACTTCCCCCCTCTCAGGCAAGTGCCTCTTCTTCTCCCGAATCTTCTCCTAGAGATGAACACACTTCTTGTAGGGTAGGTCCTACTCCTTCTTCCCTTGAAGATAGACCATCAACTACTCCCATTTTGAGAAGGGTTTTGTAGTTTGGTTGTCCTAGCTCTAGGTTGGAAATGACACCCACTACTACTTCATGGCTTGAACAAGCCTTATCCAGGAAAAGGAAAATGGTCCAAGTGAACCTCCTAGAAAGGGATCTTGTTGGTCAGCTAATGTAGAGGATCCCAAAACTCAAGAAGTTGAAAAATACATCTAGGCTGCTTGAAGATGATAGCACTGGTCATATGTGTGTAGAAGTAGCTCATCCCTCCTCATAAAAAGAAGCGAGCCAAGCTACTACTAGTGATTTCAATATCACTAGAGTGAACTTGGGACCTTCCACAAGAGATGGATATGTGCACAACTTCCAAGTGACAATAAGAAGGTTGGTGGAGAGGATAGCCAAAGATAAGAAAAGAAAATATGAACTGAATAATTAGGTGAAACTTTTGACCAAATGCTTAAGATTTGTATTTGATGTTACTCCACAACCAATTTCCCAAGTAGGATCTACTTTTGATTCAACATCATAAATGGGGAAAGAAGTAGTGGATAAAATGAAGAGCTATAAAGCCTCAGGGAGTGCTTTAGAGGAGTGGACTACTAATATTGTAAACACACTACAAAAAATCCTTGTGATTAGCTCCCTTTTTTGCTTCCACCCACTGTTTCAATGTATTTTTCTCCATTTTTTGGAAAAGTCTTTGCTATTTTTTAGGATGGCACTATTTCTGGCATTTTTTGTGCCGACCAAAACAAGACGACGCTAAATCTGGTGCAAATTTGCTCCAACATTAGCACCGCAATTAGCACCAAGATTAGCATCGCTATTAATTCCCTTATTAACACTTGGGTTAACGCCAACAAACTACGCCTACTGTAACGCCCAGATTAGTGCCTAAATTAGCAACCAAATTAACGTATACACTAGCACCCATATTAGTGCCTTAAGTGGCGCCTATTCTAGCACCTGCTTTAGAGCCTTTTTGACACCTAATTTAGTGCCTGATGTAGCACCTAATTTAGCACCTAATTGTTTTGATCTAGTAGGGATTAAGGGTGTTAGAACAAAAAATTCTTCCCCAATATTCACTAGCCTTCAGTTGCTTGCCTACATTTCACTTGCATCAAAAGATCTACTGCCTTTGATTTTTCATTGTATTTAACATGAAATGAAAAAAATTGTGTGACAAGATCCATATTGTCACTAGCATTCCCCACTTATTCCTCTAGATAATCATAAACAAAGCAAAATTCACCTTTACCGCAGTACTTTGTGTAGATTAAGCGTTGAGGGTTGAGAATTGAGGGTTAAGGGCGGTTTAATGTATATGGTAGAGAGTTGAGGGTTTAAATTTGAGGGTAGAGGGTTGAGGGACGTATATGGTTCAAGGATTAGGGTTCAGGGTCCAATGTATAGGGTAGAGGGTATAGGGGTTAATGAGGGATTAGGGTTTAAGGGTACTTGAGGGTTGACGGTAGAGGGTAGAGGGTACTTGAGGGTTTAAGGGTTGAGGGATTTTTTAGGTCTCAAAAGTGCAGGTTTTAAACCATAAGGGGGTGCCAATCCCTTAATACACCTTTGGCCCACGAACAAGGTAAACAAGACTGATTACCTTCTACTCTTCATGTTCTGCTAGACCTAGGCAGGTATACTTGAACAATAAGGCAGATTTACAGGTGTATATGGTTCCTGAATTGAGCAATCTACTCACTAAGCCACGTGAAGGTGGAGTAGATACAAAGTTTTAGTACTAATTTCTAATGAGAGTAATTGAGAATTCAAGTTTGTGAGTTTTCTTTTGTATGCAATATCTAATTATGAACAACGCCTACTTCTATTGGGTGGATAGAGTGGAGGGGTGAATGATGGTTTTGGAGATAGGATTATATAAGATGGGTATATTCACTCTTCAACTTAACTTGAACAGTTGGGAACTCTAAATTTTTTCACCTTGTGCAAACATGCAAGTATGTCAGTTATTTGGGCTCTTCTTAGTAATCCTAGTGATATCCACTCATGCTACTATGAAGTTGTGAAAGGATTTAATTCATATGTGAAAGGAAACCAATTAAGAAAATCTATTCAAAAGGACTTTAATCCAAACAAGAACCTATCAAATTTGATTTCTTAAAAGGAACTTTAATTCTTCTACACACTGAAACTAGTCAACATCACATAATTACAAGAAATGTGTATTCAAAAATTAAATGTATTTTCACACACTCAATTTGAATAACATAAACAACCAATTCAGAGAAATCAAAATAACATATAAGCATATAAATCCACACAACAGTTGAGCACTTGAAAGAAAATTAACAATTATGCATAACCTTCTCTATTATATTTATCTTTGAATAATATGCATTATAACAATAGTTTCTAATATGAGATGGATGGGCGAATTGGTGCAATCTATCTTCTTACTAATGCCTACCCTAAATGGAAATGATGTGATGATGATCTATTCGGGTCTTGGTCTCTCTTATATATATATATGAGAGGCAACAAGCTATAGACCTATTACAAAAAGTCATGTCGTTTGATAACTAAACATAATTAAGAAAACAAAATATTGTAGAAAATGAATGCACCAATCCGTTAATCTCCAAGCAGAATCTCATGGCCAGCTAAGATCTGTTCAAAGCTTCTACTCCATGATAGGGTGCTCATGCTGTTGGTTGACTCCTTTCATCCTGATGGTTGTCCTATTGTGTCTGGTATATCCATAGTTTGGTTAAGGAACAAATTAAATGCAAAGAGGTGATGAATGTACTCTTGTTGAGCACAAGTATCTGTATTGGAGATCATTTCCCTCATATCATATTCCCTATAGATCATCTTCTCGAGCTTCTTGTGAGTATTTTGTAAAATTATGCCCTCATCATTGATTTCATGTAGTGTAGTAGTCAGAAGCACATCAAACTCTTCCTTCCAATCATCATACTCTCAAGGATTTCCCATATCATCATAAAGTGTTGGAGTCAAATTGAAGCAGTCATGATATTCCATGAGCTTGTTATGATATCCACTGTGTGATTCTAATAATTTGTTATGTGTCTGCATTATTTGTCCTTTTAGGATTTGCTTGTCTCGAAGCTCCTCTCTCTTTTCAATTATTCTCCCCTGTAGTCGTTCATTCTCCTCTATTGTTGAGTATACCTACTTAAATTGTCTCTAATATTCATCAGCACATTTCATCATCTTATTGAATCTCCCCATGATCATTTCAGATGCAGTATTATAATTGTTGGTTTTGACTTCTTTCTCCAATTGTTTACATTTTTCTTGAGATTTCAAGTGGCAATTTTTCTAATAAGTTGTATCAGCCATTGCATCCAATACTCTCTTATCCTTTTCAAGCCATGGGGAATACAACTTTGGTGTGGAAGAGGAAGATGATATTTCTCTTTGATGTGCTAATTCCTTCTTCAACCTGTCATTTTCTTTAACCAGCTTATCAATCTATGCTTTGGTGAATTTCACCACATTGACATTCAATTTTGCTGTCTCCATGGGATTGGTATCCCCTACTCTTTGGACCAAGAGATGTCCAAACATTTGGTTTGGATTATCAATCACAACAGGTCTTTTTTCATGGGGGTACAATGACCAAATAAGCAAGGTGGCCTCATCTAGATTGTATCTAGATCATGGACACATCTTATCACTTGCTTCCTCTGTTAAGTTCATTGTTTTGTCCCCTCTCTTTCTAAAACTATCAAACACAATTGCAGAGCTTATATCCCACCCAGGAAAAAGAAATACTCTAGCTTCTTGAAGTAACTCTCTCCCTTTCTTAGGAGTGATGGACTCCATCTCTTTGTCCATTTCTTTTTTTAATTCTTCCAAAGCAGCACCTCTCGTTTAGGAGTGACATCCTGCATTTTTTGTCTCATTTTCTTTCCTTTATATTCATAAACAAATGATTTAAACTCAGAAGACTTAACAAAATATTCATCAGAAATGAACTCTTGTCCAGCCTTGACCCTAACATCATCAGATAATTAATTTGATGCTTCAAATCTTACAACATTGTGTTCCTGATGAGGCTCATACTGTGCAATTATAGGAGCACTTATTTGTTGTACTTTCTCATCTTCCTCATCACTCTCCTCATCTTCACTTATATCAGTATCTATAGAAAAACTTACCTCAGGAGTTGGATGTGAAGGAATATAATCTAAGGGCCCTATATCTTCAGCCTACACTCCTAAATAGGTTGCATGAGTAGCATCAAATACAAATGAAGGCACATCCTTTACCAATTCATTCACATGAGAAATGAGTTGCTCAATCCTTGCTAGAGGATCCTGTATTTCACCAAATGCCCTTGAATAAGATGGGACATTTTTTCTTTTCCATTCCTCTGCGAGCATAACCCTATTATATGCAGTCATTCTGTCAGTGGTAGAGGCTTCATCATGGTTTTTGATCACATCTTCATCTGAGAACACATGCTCATATCCTGATAACCCCAGTGATAGCCTTGCTTTGTGAATAAAGCCTTTTGCATCATTTTTTTCCCTTTTATTGCCTAGAGGGAGGTTATATTGTGCTAATTTAGAATCAATTTCCTCATATCCCTCATTTGCAACCACTGTAAAGTCTCCAAAACATAAAGTTCTGGGCATAATTGATGGTTTGTTGTGTCCTTTGAGGTTTTTGGCATCAGATTTTTCCAATTGCCTCACAATTTCCAAGTAGGAAATTCTATTAGGAACTACTCGTGGCAGCAAGTGTGGAGATCCTTCAAACCCATCAACCTTGATCATTGTGCAGTCAGGAAAATCATACCAGTCTCCCCAATTATGATTCACCTTCTTCCTTGGGTCATTTTCCTTTGGTCTTAGAAACTTTTATACTTTTGGGGATAAGTTATAATCACGCGGATATCCCAACAACTTCACTAATGGTTTCACAAAAAAAACTCCTCAAAATAAAGATAATGAGATCTACCAAATCGACTATCCCATAATGAAGTCCACATCTGTAGAGGTTTGAGGTTTCTATTTTCATTTGTATCTCTTATTCTTAATTCTTCACTCCGGACCCTTCTAGCATGTCCCTCGTGCATGAGAAAATGCATGAACAGAGAATACTGTTTGAAATGAATATATTCACTATTGTTTTTTAATATTTTCAAGCTCCTGGTTTAGGTCATTGGCCAAGTCTAGCATAATTGAATGATCTGGCATCAATGCTTTGTATGTCTACAACTAAGACCACTGGGGAAATAAACATGAAAGGTGGGACCTCTACCCCCAAGACCTGACCAACTGAATAATAAGTGTATCAAAAATATTCTTCAAACAAGTCCTCAAGAAAAGGAGGGTTTTCATTGCTTGAAAACCTCCCGAGTTGGCCTCCTTCATTCTTGGGCCTATGAAAGGGTAGTTTCCATCATTTGTAGTTGGTATCCATATGGTGATACTCTGTCAAGAGGTCTCTAATCATGAATGGAAATTTCATAGGACACTCCAACTGAAACACATTAGAAATTAAATCCTCAAAAATAACAAGCACGTCAACCCCATTATGTGATTGAATAGTTCTCCTCTTGGGGTTGTATCTGCTAGCCAGAGCTTTAATTAGTTCTACATTTATGAACATCTTGGGCATCACGAGTTTTACCAAGTTCAACCTCCATGGGTTGCAGACTGGCTGAAACCTAGATTGTTTTCTGTAATGATACATTAAGAGTTCATACCCGCGTCGTGATGTCCAAATATCTCCCAAGCCCTTATGTTTATCTAATAATCTATCCATTGAAGGATTCATTAGAGCACTCCTCCTGAGTCTTGGCCCCGACCTAGGGCATTGATCTATCAGGTCTTGATTCAGGGGTCTCTTCTCAGTTTTCTGTTTCTTAGCTTTGGGTTTTGCTACGTTTTCCTCCATTGTTTGAATTCTTAATATTTTTAAAAAATACAACTTCTCAGCTGGAATTGGTGTACTTACTTGGGTCTTGCCTCCACTAGTTTCTGCTATGTAATAACTCCTATATTTTCCTTTCTGCTTCTGTCCTCAATGAAATCTTCCAGACTGTGCGACAATTATGCGATCAACTTGTGCTTCAATTCTAGCTCATAAATACACCACCCATTTCAATCTTGTCATCGGAGGGAAGCATTTATTTTTAAATATCTCGATGATGTCTTGAGATGTCACATTAGTTAGTATAATCATCATCGCCGTATTGGCGAGACTGCGATCCTTATTCTACCGATAGCCACCTTCTCCACCAATGGACAACTTTCCTTCAGTCTATCGGCGGGATGCCAAAATATATTACCCCGATACACATTAATTCCCCTGATATATTTTAATTATTGATAATCTGTGATTATATCGGGCCATCAGGGGAAAGAAAACATTCGTTCCACCGATGTTCATGAGTTACAACGATGTGCTTACTTTTGTTGACTCTATCCGTCTATCGACAAGCATGCCTTAGGAGTCAACCCAATAGGGTATTGTTACACAGATACTAGGTTATGAACTACTTTCGTCGGGCCATCGACGAGGCTATGATGGGGGATCTACTGATGAGGCATTGTTAGGATGATAGTGGTAATTTTTATTTAGGAATGGGGAAAGATTATGGAGTCTCAAACTCATTTTTGGGTGTGTCAATTTGGCAATGTGGGCTACAAAATCGATCTTGTCACACAAATTTCAACAATTTGTGTTGATCATAAAATTAAAATGTGATGAATTTATGTGAAATGTGGAGGATAGGTGGGTGGAGGCTATTGAAAAATGTGATATTTTTCCAGTTCTAACAGGATTAAGGGTTGAGAGTAATTTACTTGGGTTTAAGGGTTGAGGGATTAGGGTCAAGGGTATAAGAGGGTACGTATTGGCTAGTTGAGGGTAGAGGACTTAGAGGTTTTAACGGTTTAGGGTTTAGGGTATTGGGTTGAGGGTATAGGTTGGTTGAGGGATTAGGGTTGAGGGTAGAGGGTAGAAGGTTTAAGACCGGTTTAGGGTTTAAGGGTTTAGGGTTGAGGGACATTAAGGGTTGAGGGTAGAGGGTTTAGTGTATAGCTAGGACATTTGAGGGTATATGGTTGAAGGTTGATTAGGGTTGAGGTTCCAATGTAGAGGTTAGAGGGTTTATGGGTTTACTAGGGTTTAGGGTTTAAGGGTTGAGGGTTGAGGGATTAAGGGTTGAGGCTTGAGGCTTGAGGATTTAAGGTTGAGGGTAGAGGGTTGAGGCCGGTATATGGTTGAGGGATTAGGGTTGAGTGTCCAATCATGCATAGGGTAGAGGGTGCAGCTATAGGGGTTGAGGGCACGTATATGGCACACATGTTGAGGGATTAGGGTTGAGGGTCCAATATTGTATAGGGTAGAGGGTATAGGGGTTGATGGATTAGGGTTTGACTAGGGTCGAGGGTAGAGGGTAGAGGGTAGAGGGTAGAGGGTAGAGGGAAGAGGGTAGAGGGTTAATTAAGGGTTGAGGGTTGAGGGATTAGGGTAGAGAGTTTAGTAATTGGGTTCAAGGGTTTAAATAGGGTTGAGGGATTAGGGTTGAGGGTACTAGAGGGTATATGGTTCAAGTATTATGGTTTAGGGTCCAAAGTATATATAGGGTTTAAGGGTTTAGGGTTGAGGGATGTTAAGGGTTGAGGGTAGAGGGTTTAGGGTATAGCTAGGATGTTTGAGGGTATAATATGGTTAAAGGTTGAATATAAGGGATGTTGAGGTTCCAATGTAGAGGGTATAGGGTATAGGGGTTGAGGGTACTTGAGGGTTTAAGGGTTGAGGGTTTAATGTTTAGGGTAGATTAGAGGGACGTAGAGGGTATAAGAGGGTTTAAGGGTTGAGGCTTGAGGGTCCAATGTATAGGGTAGAGGGTATAGGGGTTGAGGCCAGATTAGGATTTAACTAGGGCTAAGGGTTGAGGGTCGAGGGTAGAGGGTCGAGGGTTAATTAAGGGTTGAGGGATTAGGGCAAAGAGTTTAGTAATTGGGTTTAAGGGCTTAACTAGGGTTGAGGGATTAGGGTCGAGGGTACTAGAGGGTATATGGTTCAAGGATTAGGGTTTAGGGTCCAAATTATATATAGGGTTTAAGGGTTTAGGGTTGAGGGATGTTAAGGCCAGTTGAGGGAAGAGGGTTTAGGTTATAGCTAGGACATTTGAGGGTATAATATGGTTGAAGGTCAAATATTAGGGACGTTGAGGTTTCAATGTAGAGGGTAGAGGGTATAGGCGTTGAGGGTTTAAGGGTTGAGGGTTGAGGGTTGAGAATTAAGGGTTGAGGGTTTAATGTATAAGGTAGATCAGAGGGGCGTAGAGGGTATAAGAGGGTTTAAGGGTTGGGGCTTGAGGGTTTAAGGTTGAGGGTAGAGGGTAGAGGGTATATATATGCAGGTTGAGGGATTACTAGGGTTGAGGGTCCAATGTATAGGGTAGAGGGTATAGGGGTTGAGGTCGGATTAGGGTTTAACTAGGGTTGAGGGTTGAGGGTAGAGGATAGAGGGTTGAGGGTTAATTAAGGGTTTAGGGATTAATGGTAGAGGGTTGAGGGATTAGGGTAGAGAGTTTAGTAATTGGTTTTAAGGGTTTAACTAGGGTTGAGGGATTAGGGTTGAGGGTACTAGAGGGTATATGGTTCAAGGATTAGGGTTTAGGGTCCAAAGTATATATAGGGTTTAAGGGTTTAGGGTTGAGGGACATTAAGGCCGATTGAGGGTAGAGGGTTTAGGGTATAGCTAGGAAGTTTGAGGGTATAATATGGATGAAGGTCAAATATTAGGGACGTTGATGTTCCAATGTAGAGGATAGAGGGTATAGGGATTGAGGGTACTTGAGGGTTTAAGGGTTGAGGGTTGAGGGATTAAGTAGGGTTGAGAGTTTAATGTATAGGGTAGATCAGAGGGACGTAGAGGGTATAAGAGGGTTTAAGGGTTGAGGCTTGAGGGTTTAAGGTTGAGGGTAGAGGGTTGAGGGTATATATGTAGGTTGAGGGATTACTAGGGTTGAGGGTCCAATGTATAGGGTAGAGGGTATAGGGGTTGAGGCTAGATTAGGGTTTAACTAGGGCTGAGGGTAGAGGGTAGAGGGTTGGGGGTTAATTAAGGGTTGAGGGTTGAGGGATTAGGGTAGAGAGTTTAGTAATTGGGTTTAAGGGTTTAACTAGGGTTGAGGGATTAGGGTTGAGGGTACTAGAGGGTATATGGTTCAAGGATTAGGGTTTAGTGTCCAAAGTATATATAGGGTTTAAGGGTTTAGGGTTGAGGGACGTTAAGAGTTGAGGGTAGAGGGATTAGGGTATATCTAGGATGTTTGAGGATATAATATTTTTAAACATCAAATATTAGGGATGTTAAGGTTCCAATGTAGAGGGTAGAGGGTATAGGGGTTGAGGGTATTTGAGGGTTTAAGGGTTGAGGGTTGAGGGATTAACTAGGGTTGAGGGTTGAGAATTGAGGGTTGAGGGTTTAATGTATAGGGTAGATCAGAGGGACGTAGAGGGTATAAGAGGGTTTAAGGGTTGAGGCTTGAGGGTTTAAGGTTGAGGGTAGAGGGTGGAGGGTATATATATGTAGGTTGAGGGATTACTAGGGTTGAGGGTTCAATGTATAGGGTAGAGGGTATAGGGGTTGATGTTGGATTAGGGTTTAATTAGGGTTGAGGGTTGAGGGTAGAGGGTAGAGGGTAGGGGGTTGAGGGTTGATTATGGGTTGAGGGATTAGGGTCGAGGGTACTAGAGGGTATATGGTTCAAGGATTAGGGTTTAGGGTCCAAAGTATATATAGGGTTTAAGGGTTTAATGTATTTTTCTCCAAATTTTGGTGCTGGTACTCATTTATCCGATGCCCCACAGGTCTGGCTCTCGCGTCCAGCCTCGGTTCATGTCCATCCGCCATTTACATCGCACCTGGTCCAAACGTTCGTCCATTGATACCTCGGACGCACCATTTGCGTCACGCCTTCGCCCGGCCCATATCCAGTTTCGCGAAACAAACCACCTTTACAGCCATTATTTCGTCTTTAAAATGGTCCGCCGTCCGTCCACCATCCGCCTGTTCACCCTCGCCGTCCTGTTTCGCACCCAAGGATTGTACTTTTTTTTTCGTATTTAATTATAAGGATTTGTTCCTTTTATTTTCTTTTCCATTTTAAAATTTTGATTATAGCTTTTTTTAGATAATATTAGTTGAGTTTTTAAAAAAAATTAAAACTGTTTAAATACCTAATATAAATAAAAATTATACTTACTAATTCTAAAGTTTAAAATGGAAAAGAAAATAAAAATAATACAAATCCTTATAATTAATTAAATACTAAACAAAAACACATCGAATGTCACCCTCATTTAAAGCAGGGGGTATGACATTCCTGGATGGTAGTCTCAACAAGACTTTTCGGCAGCTCAAAGGGTGGCACGTACACATTAAAATGAATGCCATGAAAGGATGGCATTAAAATAAATGCCATGAAAAGGTGGCATTCATTTTAATCCAGTGAAGGTGGTGATCTCCTCATTCTGCATTTGCTAGAGCTTTCGTTCCAGAGGCTTTGCTTGGGTGAGAAAGAATAATGGAGAAGGACGTGAAGTATGTTATGTTTAAATCGGCCGAGGAGCTATCCACCTTTGGGCATGACACTCTGATTTTCTTGGATTGCTGTGTGAGTCAGGGAGGTTTAAAAAAAATCATGGACCAGAGGCTCAAACATATTCTTCTGGAGTTTGATCCCTTGAAGGTGGCCGTGGTGAAAATGGTTTTGGGTTGAGAGCATGTGGCCTACAATGAAATGGTTTGAGTTAATTCCCACATAGTATCTCATTTTCTAGAGTCCTTGCTTGATAAAAACATCCCCAAAAACCTGGTTTGGGCAATGATGAGGAAGCTATTCAATCCTAATCTCTTGGTCGGCATGGATGAGGTTATTTTGGCCTCTATTCTTGACTCTAGGGTGCCACATCTGAAAGACTTGCAAATGCTCAAAACTCCTGGTGCGGTGGTCCATTTTTTTCTGATTCTATTGGAGTTGAAAGGAATGGTGCTGGTCAGGCATCAAATGGTGGTTGCGGTTGGGGTGGAGTATTTGAAAAAATATCTTGAGTTGGTGGAGACTGAGGGTGTGGAGTGGGTGTTGGAATTCAATGACTTCACCCATCTCAATGGCTTCCTGTGACCTTGGGCTCATGGTGGGATGGTGCTGGTTTTTTTGGCTTCTGTGATCGTTGGTGGCTCCTGGTGGTGGTGGCTCAAAATTCGGGTTGTCTTGGTGTTGGGTTCGTTTAATTTTTTGGTGATGTTTTGGTGGTTGTCTTTGCCTCTGGTGAGGCTCAAAATTAGGGTTTCATGAATATTCCTGCATTGGTAGACGATCTGTAATTTTTTGAATTTTGATTAATACAATCTCCTGCTATTTTTGGTGGCTGTAAGTGACTGTATTGCTGGCTATTAGCCTGGTTGTAATCTTTTTCTCTCCTTTGGAAACCTTTGTTGCCTCCTTTTTGTATTATTTGCATTGTTTCAATTAAAAAAAAATTAAATACTAAACAAAAACAATATGTAAATGCAAAAAGAATGTACATTATAATTCCCATTCTTAGTATATTAGTTGAGTTTTTAATTTTATTTTTAAACTATTTAATTACATGAGAATTGTTTTTCTCGTAATTGGGAATTTTTATGTACATTATAATTTTATTTGAAAATAATATATATGAGATTATTTGAAATTATTTTTTACAAATTACAAATGAATAAAATAAAATAAAATAAGGGCTTTTTTATAAGTTCGAGCATTAATGAAGGGCAGTTTGAGCTCAAATTTTAATGATGTCCTAGCATACGAAGTTGGGTATGCAGGACGACATCGCTGGAGCCTTAGGAGATAAAATTTCCATAATGTGAGAGCCTTAGGAGATAAAATTTCCATAGCATTTACAATGAAGTGAAGTCCCTACAATAATTTCGTGTTGACCTACTACATCTGGTTATAGTCGTTTATGTCATGAGTTGAGCCATTAAAATTGTTCTTTGTACCGGCCCCAAGTTCTAAGTTAGTCGGTCATCACATATGGTTAATTGTTTAAATGCTCCCTATAGTCGGGCCATAATATTTTTCAATTGACTTACGTTTAAGCCATCCTACATAAGGTGATTCAAAGAAGTGTGGTAAGGCGGTAAACAACAAGAAGATAAAGCATACATCACTATACCGCTTGGAGGGTGAGCAACATATGCGGTAGAGCGGTGTACACCGCAACTTTGTAGCAAGAAGTCTTGAGCAAGGCGGTAGAGCGGTAAGCATGGAAGATATGTGGACATCACAGTACCACATAAGGTGATTCAAAGGAGTGTAGTAAGGCGGTAAACAAAAAGAAGATAAAGCATACATCGCTATACCACTGGGAGGGTGAGCAACATATGCGGTAGAGCGGTGTACACCACAACCCCACAACAAGAAGTCTTGAGCAAGGCGGTAGTGCAGTAAACATCAGAATGGAAGGGAAAAACATCGCCATACCACAACGGGTATAATAAGAGACAACAGTAGTATGATAATCGTGGCATCATTACAATTTACAACAATAAATGCCCTCACACATGCTTCAAAATTAATTTCAAGGATTTGAGCTTGTTGGTAAACTATCTGGTGAAGAATTGGCATTAATACTGATACAACTAAATACCACACCCTCAAAAGCAAGTGAATTTGCTTAAGACTATGCTCAATTGAAGGAAACATACGTCTAAAGTGTCTTAAGCCTTGCTATTTCTTCAATTATGCAAATTAATTAGTTGTTAGTAAAAGAAGTAGTTTTGAAGGGTTGTCTCTTTTTGTAAAAGGCCTGAAACTTGTTGCTTCCTATATAAATAGGAAACGAAGGCCAATTTTGAGAGGATCATCATATCATATTCCATTTTCATTTCCCTTATAGTAGGAATTAGTAAGAAGATAGATCTCACATTCCACCCATCCATATCATATCAAAGACTTCTGCTATAAATGAATATATATTTGAAACAACATAATGGAGAAGATTGCTCATAATTGGCGATCTATTTTGGTATTCAATTTTTCATGTGTTAAATTTCATGCTTATCTGTTACTGTGTTGTCTCCAAAGTGGTTTCTTTAAGTTATTTAAATTCATAAAATTTATTAGGGCACATTTTCTATTACTATGTGATTATTTTGAGCTTATGAATGAAATAGAACATCTTATTATCAAAGATTCTCCATGACTGTGTTATCATTCTATATTTTTTCTTATATTTGAATGAATAGGAAACCAAGGCCAATTTTGAGAGGATCATCATATCATATTCCATTATAGTAGGCATTAGTAAGAAGATAGATTGCACATTCCACCCATCCATATCATATCAAAGACTTCTGCTATAAATGTATATATATTTGAAACAACATAATGGACAAGATTGCTCATAATTGGTAATCTATTGTGGTGTTCAATTGCTATGTTAAATTTCATGCTTATATGTTACTGTGCTATCTCCAAAGTGGTTTCTTCTAGTTATTTAAATTCATAAGATTTATTAGGGCACATTTTTTGTTACCGTGTGATTATTTTGAGCTTATGAATGAAATAGAACATCTTATTATCAGAGATTCTCCATGATTGTGTTATCATTCTGTACTTTTTCTTATGTTTTCCATCCTTATTTCTTCTTATATTTGAATGAATATCAGTTATTGAGCCTCACATCAGGCTTATGTGAATGAATATGTTGATACAATAAAGCATTTATTGTGGATTTTTTCAATTGCATGTTCAAAATTATGTTCAACATAAAAATGGAAACTACTTAAAAATAATAAAGTTAACAAAATTTCTTATTTAAATAATTGTGAGTTACATGCATTAATATTTTATTAACTTTTGTGTCTTCATGAACATATGTTGATACAAAATGAATGGAAGAAGCATCCAAGTAATCCCAATTTTTTCTGCCAACAATTCATACTAAAGATTGAACAATTTAAGGATATTGCAATAGGTAATTTGTATCGACACAAATAATATTACTGAAGCATTTCAAAGTTTGGGCCATAAGAATCATCCTTTTTTAAACATGGATTGCAAATAATTCTAAAAATTTGGAAGTCTTGGTCATTAACATTATTGTCTGCTACAATGTCATCCAGTGTATCATTGTCAATGTTCATATGTTCTTTCAAGTATTTAATATTAGCATCATCCTCATCTTGACTTGAATCATCTTCATCATCATTTAAATTTGATTGTACACCATCTATATTGTTAGCAGATGTATTTGGATCATCATTTTCTATACCATCCATATTGTTGTCTTCCATAACATCATCTAACTCTGGATTGTTGTCTTCTTGCGCCTGAACATAACCATCTTCAACATCATCATGGATGTCAATTTCTTCAATGTTCTCTAATCCCTCTCTCTCATTTTGTTCTCCATCATTGTTTTGCTCAGTATCCACTAATGTTTCATCAAATAAATGCCTTAATCTTGGATCATAATGTATGAAAAACATCCTTTTTGGGTCCAAAATATCTTCATAGAAAAATACCTACACATGAACGAAATACATATATTAGAAGTATGTTATAAATTTTTTATTGATTAATAAACACATGTATATATTCACAATAAACTATGAATTAATAGATTAATGATCACTATCGCTTCTTGTTTGAGTTAAAGAAATACCTGCTCATAA
>VDFB02204558.1:0-11181 GCA_007258455.2 Sequoia sempervirens | reverse complement strand
TAGCCAACAAGGAGTTAGTGAGACTGCTGTTTTCATTGTGTTAAGAATGGGTTTTAAAGCCTCCTTAGTTTAAATTTCTTGTTCAAGGCATGTTAAAGCGAGCTTTGTTTCGTGAGATTTGAGTAATAAAAATCATGTTTCCTTTGCCTTGGTCCAAATCCCAGATTCGCGATCTATGTCTCCTCGCTTTTGATCTTTATTTCAGCTGAAGTGTAGGTGTTCGCTGGAAAGAGATTATTGTGCTATTTTTGTTAGAAAATCTACCTTGTTAATTTCTAAACTTCGCTCACATTACTTGAGAGGTTAGGGGAACGCCTTAGTCTAAGTTAGTTAGAAGAACTTCATACTCAGAAAATTTCGCCGCAAAGTGCCTTGTGTTTAAAAACCCAGTTTAAGCCGATCAAAAAGATAGGCAACTTAGTTTTAGTTTACTTTCTTTCAAACACCATCAGCAAGAGGGAGCTTCCCCTCCTAATTTGAAGAGCAGTTTATCTGTGCATAGCTGTCCGTTTTCAAATCCGCATTCCAGAGGTGCGAATTTAAACGCCAACAAGGTGAAGTTGCTGAAGTGAGTTGGTCAAATCAGCAAGCTTGGGTGAAATTTTTCTAAGTGCCAGAAGTTATACTGTTGAAAGTATTGAGGTTTGGAGTTAGAAAATTTAATGCTGAAGGCTCTTCTTTTTCGAAGTTTACTCCATATTTTTGCCATCCCAAGGTGATTTATTTTCTAAGTTTGAATTTTAATGCTTGTCTTTTATTTTGCAGGATGGCTGAAGCAGGTAGAGGAGATGCTGCAAGAGCGAACAAGGCTGCAAATGCTGAATCGAGCAAAGCTGGCGAATCCAGGCAAGCAGTAATTAAGAAGCTGAGCAAGACATTTCTTCCTGAGTCAAAGTTTACTTCAAAGCTGGGAGAGTTGAATGATACCAACCTCGGTTCATTCAATCTAGGAGCACTCAGAGGACGAATGTATGGGCTAGGAGGCCATCGTTCATCAGTCACAGCGCACCAGATTATGAAGAGTGGAATTTATGTAGCGGCTGGTTTTCCACCAGCAGTTCAGTGTCCAGAATTGATCATGGAGTGCACCAACTGTTATAGGCCGGAGTGAAGGACGATTGTTTCTCCTGATGGAAAATTGTTTGCTAATCTCATGCCCGATGCCATTGGAGAGGCGTTTGGAATTCCCACTTCTGATAGGATGTTGTACAAAACAAAGGAAAGAGCTGAAAGGATGTACGCCTCCTCTTTTGAAAGATGTGCCGGGATGATAAATTTAGTTTGGATGCAGAAATCCAGGCCTCCTCGCACCAAGCTTCCCAAGTAGATTATCTTAGATGATGTGAAGCAAGAGTACTGTGATTTGATAATGATGCTCAGCCGGGTGAACAAAAGCTCTCAATCATTCATCTTCGAGCCATGGATGTTTTATTACATCGGGATTGTAATGGAAGGGAAAGAATGCGTTGACTGGGCAAGGATGATAAGCGACAATTTGGATGAGCAGTTCAGGAACCTGAGAAGAACAAAAACGTTCTACATGAACTCATATGTTATATATATGTTGGCTCGGATGACTAAGTACAGAGGGATAACTTACAAAGAGCCAATTGGGTGTGGTCCTGAACAATTGAAAATCTATGAGGCTTGCCCACAGTTGCACTTGAGCAACACTGCCAACTACAAAAGGGTGAACGATGCCTTCACCATGCACATAGCGATGACTCTTCAGCAAAGGACTTAGCAAAGAATATATGAAAAGAGGCTTAGGAGTTGATCGAAGAATACGGATATTGGTTTATCCAATTTTCGAAGTTCACCTATATTAGGCTGTAGGGGTTCACATCGTATCCGTACAGATTACCGAGGTACCCCACTGACATAATGGTTATGTTAGAAGTATCTAGGCAGCTCATTGCCTATGATAAAATCCAGAAGAAAAAGAAGAAAGGAGGATTAGACTTCCCGATCATTATGGGAAATTCAAATGAAGTTTGTCCTTCATTGCTGGCAGCCAGAGAAGTTGAGGATGAGCTGCAGTTCTTCCACCTTACATACCACACCAGCAGGCAAGATTTCAATCCTTTCAACAACATCAAAATGGTGCAAAGTGTGGAATACAGGCATAGGGCTCATATTGAGGACTTCTGGGCTAATGCAGTAGATGATGCTAAAGTTAGGAGAAGAATGTTTACCAGGCTACGTCTAAAGATGATCAGAGAGTGCGAGATTGTTCCAGTTCCAGACCAAGTAGATGAGGACGTGAATGTAGTTCAGCCAGACTATGAGTCAGTGAGGAATACACCGGTCCCACTACCTGATTGGTCAAAACTGAAGATCACAAACTTGGATACATTATGCATACCGGTTCTGACATTCACAAGGAGCTGGGTGGAGAGGCATGTGAATAGGCTCAAAATTATATCAATTTCTCTTACTTACAATCTCATGGGTGACCAGAGGCCGCCATCAACAAGGAAAAGAAAACAGGTTGCCCAAGCTTCTGAGCCACGGAGAGAAGTACAATTTTAGCCAATGCCTCAGAGGGTAGAAGAAGCATCACCCATACGATCGCAGACTCGATCTTTGAGTGTGTAGGAGCTTTCACTATTTGGGAGTCAGAGAAATAAATCGAATGAGGAGCAAGAATTTCAAGAGGTAAACCAGCCACCACTCAGGGAGCCAGATAGCCTAAGTGTCAATGCTCCTAGAAGAGAAAGTCGGCAAGAGGAGGAAGAGGAGACGACAACAGACACTCGCTTCCAACAAATGATTGAAACAACATTAGAAGATGAGAATACTATAGGGCAGGAAGCTCGAGGTTTAGGGGAAGATATTCAACAGATGGAGACTGATGAGCCTCAACAAAATATTGTTAGAGAAGAAGTATGCGAAGAGGAAGCAACAGAGGAGCAGCCCCTCATTATTTGTAATCCGCAACAGACGGTGCCGGATTGGCTAAAGGAGAGAATGAGAAAGGATCCTGAGGAGGAGATTGACCGGGCGATGGAGATGGATGAATTCCTAAGCAGAATCAGTGGGCCACCAGAGAAGAAGAGAGCCAAGAAATACTCGAAGATATCTATAGATGAGACTGGTTCTTGCACACTTCATGTAGCTGTTCCGAGAGTAGAGTGTGACTGAGATGAGGCTGTACCTGAAAATTATGTTGTCACTACTATGGAATTAGGCTGCCCTATAGGAGCTCAGATAATTGAGGAATGTGATAGCTCCTATCGGGCTCCGAAGGATAGATTGCTCCGAATAGAAGGAAAATACAAAAGGTTGAAGAGGGAGCATAAGACGTTGATCGGATATGTGCAGCACCTAGCACGTCCATGTGGACAGGAGAATCTAGCAGTTGATCTCCCAGCTGAGCTTCCAAGAGAATCAGTCAACAACTTGGAAGATTTGAAGAGGATGGCTCAGGAAGTGGACAAGTGGGTTGGTAATGTTTGCGTGGAGGCAGAGAAATTTATGGATGATCTCACCTATTCTTTTCAGTAGGCCTTCGGTATTCTTACGCGCATGGATAATGTTGATCAAGCTTGGAGCGAAGCACACATTTATCAAGATAAAATTGTCCCTTGCTTGGCAGCCTTGATGCATATGCCCGTGCAAACTCTGGTCGAGGGAGGAGTAATTCAGGAAGGTGATAGGTATGATTTCCCCAGCTGGTATTTTTCAGCATTCACTGGCCAAGGCTTCTTTGATACAACATAGGCGGAGTTAGTTAGAATTAGAAAGGCTATGGGAAACATACAGGAAGGAGTCTTAAACACACTCGAAGCCTTATTTGCTAAAAGGATGACTCCAAAGGAGGTGACTGCAAATGGCCTGAGGAGCAGGTTGGAGCCCTTCTTCTCAGATGTGAGATCTTTTGCCCAGGTGGACTTTGAGAACATTTCAACCTTCTCCAACATTATTCAGAGTACTCAGGATACATTAGAAGCTTGGAGAAAATATTGTATTCGGCAGGGACAGGTAGTCACAGTGCTTGAATTTCAGCTCAACCATGTTCCGCCCATCTCAGTTCAGGAGGTTGAAGTAGTGTTGACCATATTCATCCAGTTTGCAATCAGAGAGAAGGACAATGGGAACGCATTTCTAGATGAGAATCTTCTAGATGATAGTGGGAATTAAATGCTCATAGTGGTCAAAGGGAGAGAGTGGGAATTTTGTGCTCATTTATTACCCCACTCCACTTTCTGGCAGTTTTTAGGGCAAAATCTTGACTAGGGCTTATGTGGCTCAATCTGAGCCCTTCATTGTATTTGAATCTGAGCCGTCCATTGGAATTGGCCAACTATAAAAGGGGCATCCCCCCTCATTTGTACATCATAGATAGATAGATAGATAGAATCATAGTAACACAGAAGATAGAGCATAGATAGATAGAATAGCAGAGAAGGAATAGAGAGAGATTGATAGCATAGCATAGATTGATAGATTGATAGATAGATTGATAGGAAGAGGAAGGAAAGTTTTCAAATTGAATGCTTTGTAAGAGATTGTTGTGAACACTCCTATAATAAAAAGAGTTATCATTTCTTTTTGTTTCATCTTTTATTGTGGGTAGCTAGCAAGATTTCTTCGTCCTTCCAATTCGCATAGAATCTTAAAGTAGAATTTAGAGTAGAATAGATTTCATTTCATGCACATAGATAGTTGTGGATTGTGGTGGTTGAATTAAGCGAGCTTCATTAATCCATACCACTAGCAAACTCACTGATGGTGGGTTCGCCCTGTGTGGTCAACTGGAATATTGTGGACCTAACTTTGATTATGATTTCGATGTTGATATGCGTCGTTGTGATGGTGTCTTCATGTTGAATCGTGATTTGAATACCTCTAGTTACTTCTTTGAAGATTGCACCAGTTTTGTGGAAGCCGTCTGAGGTGAGGCAAAGCAAAGCTTAGTTGAGGCTTGTGAAATTTGATCTCCACGTCCCGCGCCTGGAGTAGACCATAGCATTTCTAATCCCTACATCCATTCAAATTTAGTACTTTTTGGTTAGTTTAGGAAACTCGAGCTTCATTGACAAATCTTCCGAATCTTGAAAACCCCTTTCTCTCGAAGCGAACAATTGTGTAAGTCCCCTTGAAATACCAGCAAATCACATCAAGCCAACTGAGTCTATGTCAACTGCATAAAGGAACCTTGGAGTTGAATGCATGATCTTTCGCAATCTTAGCATGCAGGAGATTTTGATCAAGAGAGGATAGAGTGAGCGTTGGAAACTTTATTCTGTGTTGGTGTGGTCATAAAACACCTGTCAACACATAGGTGAATTCACCCTCCACCTACGCAAGATGGAAATGCAATTTGAAGCAAATGGGAGAAAACATGTGTTGAAGGAAATATCAAATAATGGTTTACGAATGATATCTCTTAGGAGGATGGAGAGGTTGATCCAACATGACCAGGTAGAGTGGGCTACTGGGTGTTTAATGATGCCTACACAGTTGGAGCAGTAGAAATTGAGTTATCCTCTAGATATCCAGGATTTGAGAACTAAACACACAAAAGTATTTAGTGATATTCCTCCAAGTAGACCTCCAGATAGAGGTATTGAGTACATAATTGAGTTGGAGGAGGGTGCAAAACCCGTTATAATCACACCATACAGGAATCCTAAGCGGTTAAAGGATGAGATAGAGAAGACTATTAAGGAGCTGCTTGACATGGGCCACATTCGGCCAAGTAAATCTCCTTTTACCTCATCAATGGTATTGGTAAAGAAAAAAGATGGAACTCTATGTATGTGCATCGACTACCAAGCCTTGAATAAGAGGACCATCAAAAACCAATACCCCATTCCTCGCATAGATGAGCTAATTGATGAGTTACATGGTGCTTGCTTCTTCTCTAAGATTGATTTGAGATCCGGTTATCATCAAATCCGGGTTAGAGACCAGGATGTAGAGAAGACAGCCTTCCGATGCCATTGTGGTCACTTCGAGTTCTTGGTTATGCCTTTCGGCTTAACCAATGCCCTTGGCACATTTCAGTTTACCATGAACAAGGTTTTTCAGCACCAGCTGAGGAGGTTTGTCCTTGTGTTTTTCAATGACATTTTGGTTTATAACAAGGCATGGGAGGAGCACCTAACACACTTGGATATAGTGTTGAGCATTCTAGAGAGAGAGTCCTTTTATGCCAAGGAATCCAAATGTGCTTTGGTTTTATTTGAGCTATTGTATTTTGGGCACATTATCAATGATGAGGGTGTTCGTATGGATCCGGATAAAGTCCAGGCTATTATGGATTAGCCTACTCCAGAGAATCTCACATAGCTTAGGGGATTCATGGGATTGTGTGGCTTCTATGGACGCTTCATCAAGGGATTTTCACAGTAGGTAGCACCACTCACCAACTTGATGAAGAAAGGAGCTTTTGTTTGGACTGATCAGGCACAACAGTGTTGAGAAGTTCAAACATCTGATGAGTACATGCCCGATCTTGCTATACCAGATTTTACTAGACCATTTGAGCTTCAGTGCAATGCTTCTGGTGAGGGGATTGGTGCAGTGTTAATGCAGGACAAATACCCCATAGTGTTCGAGAGCAAGAAATTGAGGGGTCCAGAGCGGAGCTACAGTATCTACGATAAGGAAATGTTAGCCATTATGCATGCATTGGCTAAATTTAGGCAATACTTAGTTGGCAGCAAATTTTGTGTAAAAACAGATCATAATAGCTAGAAACATTTCCTTGGGCAGCGAGATCTTAATGTCCGTTAGCAAAAATGGATAAGTTGCAGGCTTATGAATTTGACATAGCGTATGTCAAAGGGAAACAAATATTGTTGCTAATGCGTTGTCTCGTAGACCACAATTGAGCTCCATTGTTGAGGTTACAGCTGATTGGAGGAACTTGATTTCAGTAGAGTATGCCAAGGACCCATGGGCCTCGAGCATTGTTGATAGTATGGTACATGATAGTAGATACTCCGTTGTAAATGAGCTCATTATTTACAAGGGGAGAATTCTTTTGTTAGCAGGATCGGAGATGAAGAACAAGGTGTTGAGGGCCTTTCACGATCTTCCTATGGAAGGACATCTCGGTTACTTCAAGACATATAAGAAAATTTGGGAACGGTTTACATGGAAAGGTCTCAATGTAATGTCCCCTCAAGCGACATTTCAGGACTGTTAGCCTTTCTTTGGGAACCCGGTTTTAGTTAAAATTAGGGTTTCCTAATTTTGAGGAGGTCATTGCTCGAGATGATGGATTCAATGGTGGATTCTTTCTGGGTTTTCGAGCTGCTAGGGTATGCTCATCTCAGCATTCAGAGCATTTTCTGGAATTTACTATTTTTAGTAAATTCTATTTTTGGCAGTAAGCAGGATGGTATCAGGCAGTTGACTTTTCCCTTCAGTTGACTCAAGTAGCGGGTTCAGTTTCGGGCTTCAGAATGCAGTTCTGGGAAGTCGAGCTCATTTCACTTAAAAATAACATTATAATTAAAATGTTATTTATCACCTTGGCCTAGTCGAATAACTTAATGTCATTTTAAAAGGTGGACTCAAAGGGTGGCGCCTTCATTAAGGTTATATTTAATAATTGATGAATTCTCCAAAGTCAAAAGCAATTTAATTTGGGCGCATTTTTCAAGGTGAAGATTTAATTAAAATATGATTATTGAGCTAAGGTGAAAAGGACGCCATTTTAAGGAAGAGTTAGGGTTTGAAACCTTGAGTTGGATTCTAGGGTTTCGTGAAGTCAAACGAAGCTTATAAAAAGAAGTCTTGGGCATCATTTCTTGATCTTTGGACGACTATACTGTTATGCTGCCGGATTGGCTCTGGGACTGCTTCGAGGAATGAAGGCCTCCTAGCTGGGCATCACTTCGTGTTTGGAAGATAACATCTAGTGGTGAATCATTGTACTGTGAGTTGCATTTAGTTTGTGTTTTGTTCTCAGCTCCTTGCATAGTTAGAATTCGAATTGGCATTTAGTAGCTTCAGCACTTTGCATGGTTTAAGACAGCAGATTGCATGTTTCATTCATAAATCATAAAATAACAAAAATATCGTTCTGGGTAGTAGCCCATTGGCTTTGTTAGACCTAGGCGCCCATATTCTCATATTTGCAGATTTTTTAGTGTTGTCTTTTATTTTATATAGCAGATCGCCCTTTTCCTTTGAGCCGTACCTTTCAGCTTTGTATTGAAAACTGTGCAAATTAAATGAGAGGTTTTGGATCTGTTTCCAGTGTCTCATCTTAGGTGTCTCCTTTGTTAAAGTCTTTTGCATTCGATTTCATGTTATTCCGAAGTGTTTTGAGAGAGTTATGTTCACTTGAGTGTTTTGAAAGCTGCTGGTTATTCATACAGAAAAACAGACTTGTAACAAATCAGATTTAGAAGTTGATCTCTGAGAAGTTGTATTGTTTGGCACTATCTTTCATGACAAGAGGTTCTTTGTGATGTAATGATGAACTCTCAATATTCTAAGCTTTTGGCAGGTGAATGATTCATATCTTTGTAAACTGGCAGTAGTACTGACCAGTGTTTTAATATTGCTTTGTCAATTCTTGTAATAATCTTTCCTACTTTCAATTTTAGAGTAAAATAGTGATAACTCCGCCCTATGGTCGCTACTGTCCATTCTGGATGAGCAAGCACATTCTGGGTGTTGAGTAGTTTCATTTCTCAGATTTATCTTTCAAAGCATTGTTTGTAACTCCTCATATGGTCGCCTCACCCGATTGGACTGCAGCATGGGCGCGAAGTTCTTTCCAAAGATAAGCGCTTTGTTTTAGATCCTTCCGACCAATGCTCGCCATCATCGGCGCCATTCGTTAGAGTTGCTTTTAGACGCTTTGGTTTTCATCTAACCTTTAACGGTAATCGCTTTGTAAATGGTTAATTGAAAAAACGAAAAATTTGGCTCGAATATTTCACTCAAGTCCGAGGTTCTTCAGTATGTGAGGGAGTGCCCTGTTTGCCAGCAGAATAAACAGGGGCATACATTTCCTGCAGGTCTTCTTCAGCCACTTCCCATTCCGAATAGGAAGTGGGAGTGTTTATTTATGGACTTTATTACAGGCTTACCAAAATCCCAAGGAAAAGATTGTATCTATGTGGTTGTCGATCCGCTTACGAAGTTTGCCCACTTCTTTTCGATCTTAGCTACATATTCAGTGACACATGTAGCAGATATTTTCTTTCGGGAGGTATTTAGGCTCCACGGTTTGCCACAGAGTATTGTCAGTGATCGAGACAGCAGGTTTATAAGCCATTTCTGGCAAGCGTTGTTCAGGCTTAGTAGGACCGAGCTTACTCCGAGCACCAGTTACCACCCGTAGACGGATGGGCAGACAAAAAATGTTAATAAATGGGTGGAAGGATACCTCCAAAATTATATAGCAGGGTAGTAGAAGGCTTGGGTGAAGTGGATTCACTTATGCGAGTATTGTTACAATACCACTCACCACATGTCCATTCAGATGACACCATTTATGGCTTTATATGGGCATGATGTGCCCAACTTTTTGGATTTGTTGCTGAGTGACAGTAGAGTGCCTAGTGCTAAGGATCTTCAGGAGAGCCAGGATGTCATGAGGTCTCTGAAGGAGAATATACAGAAGTCACAAAACTAGCAGAAACACTATGCGGATCAGAAGAGAGTTGAGCGATCATTTGATGTTGGTGACATGGTGTATTTGATGTTGCAACCTTATTGCCAGTCCACTCTCAGGAAGAGTGGTGCTGAGAAGCTCATGCCCCATTATTATGGTCCTTTCAGGATTACCAGGCATGTAGGAAAGGTGGCTTACGAGCTAGATTTACTAGCAGACAACAAAGTGCATAATGTTTTCCATGTGTCTTGCCTCAAAAAGGCGTTAGGACACAATATTGTTCCCTCTACAACTTTACCACCCCTTGATGAGGAGGGGAAGTTGATATTAGTACTTGAGGCCATCATTGATTTCCGAGAGCATCATTTGCGGAGATGGGTCATCACAGAGTATTTGATCAAATGAAGGGATTTGCCGATAGAGGATGCTATGTGGGAGAGTGAGGACATTTTACAGCATCCAGAGTTGAGATTGCTTGGGGACAAACAATTTCAGGGAGGGTGGACTGTAATGTCCCCTTCTTAGCTTTCTTCGGTATCTCGATGGATTAGCCTATCATCTGACCCTCGTAGTCTAATATTGTTGGTTAGAAGGTCTTGTGTGGGGAGTTATCAAGTTCTCTGGTGGCACTTTGTAGTGTTTTCTTCTCCGGAGTTTGGTGTTATTTAGGGTTTGCCTTTGAGAGATGATTTGTGCTTAATTTTTACATACTATTTTTTGTAAGTCACTCAGTTGATGGAGTCGAGTGTTACTATTTTTGGAAAGGCACCCGGATGAGCAGTGGTTTTAGTGGATTACCTCCTGGCACTGACGAAATAAAAAAATAATGATTTTTGAGGGAGTTGTGTTATTTTAATCATTATTAAAATAATGCTTTAATAATAATTAATTATTTTAAGTGCATATCATGTTGGCGTAACAACTAGCACCTCTGGAGTAGGAGTAAGAGTTGGTACGGACATCTATGCACACTACGCAATGAGTGCTCTTCAAATTAGGAGGGGAAGCTCCCTTGTTGTGCTTGACAAAAGTACTTGCAAATGGAAATAAACTAAACTATATCCTGTCTTTTTGTTTCAGCTGTAGAGGTACAAGGCTTTCTCGAAAACTATATGTTGCAGCTGAGTATTTTCTGGTTTCGCAGATTTACTAACTACAACTAAACTTAATTACTTAAATTCTATCCAATGTCCTCAAGAAAACAGAGCATGAGGAAACGGAGCAAGGTTTGACTATCAAACGATAAACGAGTATAGATTCTCAACTTGAAGGCAAGGTGGCACATCTATCAGCTCAATCTAAACAAGTTTATTGGTAACAACATCACACGATAAACTGAATACGGATTCTCTACTTGAAGGCAAGGTGGCACGACTATCAACTCAATCCGAATAAGTTTATTGTTCACAACAACACACGATAACCAAGTGCAGATTCTCTACTTGAAGGCAAGGTGGCACAACTATCATCTCAATCTGAACAAGTTTATTGAACACAAAACAGATTTATCTAACTAAGGAAAGAATTCACCATTATAATTGCATGAAACCCTATGCAATTAATCATAATAGTAAAGACGCATGAACAAATACCAA
>VDFB02204557.1:0-18128 GCA_007258455.2 Sequoia sempervirens | reverse complement strand
TCGTCGCCGCCGTTTTGACCAGAGCAAACATCTTGCGGCGGCCGTCGGGGCGCGTCGGCCCGCCTTCCGGGTCCCGGTCCATCCTTCGCTGCCGCTGTCACTCGTGCGTACAAGGGGATCCCCGGCGGCCGTCCACAAACGGCACCCTGTGTCTCGGACCCCGGTTGCCTCTTCGCCGTCGCAGCCTATTCATTTGCGGCGGCCCGTGTCTCCCGTCTTTCCGATCTCCGGATCCCGGTTTCCCTTTCGCCGCCGCTGTGCAAATCATCAACAAGTAAGTGTTGCAGCCTATTCCTCATGCCGTCCCGTCTTCCGGGCTCCGGTAGTCTTCTCGCCGCCGCCGTTCGAAACGATCAAAATTACACGGCGGCCGTCAGCTAGCAGCGTCCCGGCCTCCGGGTTCCGGTGCCCCGAATACCGTCCGGTATAAAACTGTGAAACCAAACCTGATGACGGCCGACCTTTTCATTCCCGGGTTCCGGCATCCGGGCTTCCGCCTCCGGACTTCCGTCTGGTGTCCGCCGCCACCGGCTTCCTTCGATTGACTGCCTTCCGGCCTGAAACCCCCAGAGTTCCATAAATCGACCCAAATCAATCCAAATTGAAAATCTGACTTCGACCCACGTCCTAAATCATGCCATTCTTCATCATGGGTCTCTTAGAACATCGAAATTTGGCCAGCGGGGGTCTCCGGGAGCTTTCGTGCATGTTTGCCCTTCCTGGCAGCATTTTTGTCAGGGAAGTCCGGCCCTCCGGGCCCGGATTGCTCATTTGCCCTAAAATGAAATCGGTATCGTCTAAGAATTAAGTTTATGATGCATGTGAATGGTTAGTTATATAATGTACCCACAAAACAGACTAACATTAACGTTATTGGTGTTTCTTGTGCTAACTTTTCCCTTGCCTGCAGGATATATGGAATCGGCCGCAGGGACTTCGGGGGCCTCTACCGAAAAGGACAAGGGTAAGAAATCCGGAAGGGCTGCTCATGGGAAAGACGACAAAGACCAAATGAAGTTTCAATTTCAAGGTGAGCCGATCCAGTCAAAGGTCTCGACTGACTGGAAGGAGATCTCGGACACCAATATAGGCCAGGTGGACATAGATGAGTTCACCCAGAGGGTCAAGGTCGACCCTAGAACAAAAAATGCCCGATTGATACGCCAAAGTGGAATTGTCAATGCTGCCGGCTTCCCTCCCTCTCTGATAGCACCTGAGCTAGTAATGGCTTGCCGAGAAGCCTACCAGACGGACACGCGAACGATCGTGGACAAAGAAGGGAATATCCTTGCCGACATGTCTCCGGAAGGAATTACAAAAACATTCCACATTCCTACATTCCCACATATGCACGTCCCCACTTTAGAGCAATGTCAGACAGCGTGGGATGCCAATCCATTGGGCATCAAGAAGTCAATCAACATTTACTGGTTCAAGGAAAAATGGGGCAGCGCAGCAAAGGTCCCCCAAGAGCTGTTCCGCAGCGATTTTCAAGAGGATTATCATGACCTGGTAACCATGCTAAGCAGGGTCATGGGCCTCCCAACAGCCGCCTACTTCCAGGAGTGGATGGCTTACTATATTGAGCAAATCATACGGGGAGGTGAGGACGTGAAGACCAAGAGCTTGTTCGATTGGGGGAGTATTATCAGCAACTGCTTCCACGAGCAGTTCGTGAATGTCAAGAAAAGTAACAAGTTCTACATGACCTCGTACCTGGTGTACTCCTTGGCAGGTCAGAGATAGTATAGTGGACTCTTCACGGCGCTGGATGGGGATCACAAATGAGGGCTCAAGCCTTTTGACCGGTATCCTCAGCTACAATACCGCTACTTCAAGAAGGAGTACTGCCGGGTCAATGATGCCTTCATAGGCCACATTATCAGATTGGTGGCCGGGGACTTCGAGAGAAGGGTGTCTCACAGTGCCAGGGCACTCCTGAAGGAGTATGCCTTCTTATACATTCAGTTCCCTAAGTTCACCTACATCCGTGCCCAGGGATTCACGGAACGGCCAAACAGGCTGCCAAGATACCCGAACGACCAGATCATCCTCCTGGAACTTTCGCGGCAGCTCCAACATATTCAAGCAGTCTTCAGCTAGAAACACGTAGCAGGGATCCCTTATCCCATGACCCTCGGCCAAGGCCTCTATCGATTGCAAACATCTCAATGCGCCGGCAACTCAGAAAAGGAACTCAAAGAGTATAACTTTGAATGGTACACGGCTCACCCACGAATGGACCCCCACGGCCACGTCAGGAAGGTGCTAGGGCCGGCATACGCCCACCAGTACCATGTTGAAGATTTATGGGTGGATTGTGGGGATGATAAGGAGGTTCGCAAGAGACACTACATGCAGATGACAATACAATTTTTGAAGAAGGTGCAGCTATTTCCAGTACCTGATCAGCTTGAGGAGGATGAATCCACCCTTGTGCACCTGATTGGAAGCGGCTGGAAGAGAATGCCAAGGAATGGAGCTACCAGGCGTTGAGATGCGAGGTCCTCGAGGTAGACAAGCTCCATGCCGTAATCCTCAAGCATATTGAACACGCAGCCTCCGAGGAGCAACCAAACAGCCCAGCTAAGGAAGAAGACCTCCTAGAAAGGTAGCTACAGCCAAAGAAACAACAATTAGCTACAGGACGAAATGCAAATAGTGTCATCCACTAGATGACGAAATAGGGAAAAAGACAAAAGATGTTTTTTAATTGTAAATCTATTTGGGGGTAGGTGAAACCCTATTTTGTAATGAATCGTGGCCACACAATTGTAATGAATCTTGGCCATTCATTTGACTTTTGAAAAACTATAAATAGAGCACTCCTCTCAGTTGCAAAGAGAGAGTTGAGTTGTTGTAAAGGCATGCTGCTGAAATTTATGAGAAATAGCATTGACTTGGTGCATTTCTTTGTTTTCTCTCATGTCTATTGATTCACTTCTCCAATATTAGATGTTAGCTTAGATCTCTTTGCTGTTTAGTTAGCTGTTCATGTTATTTGGATAATCTTAGGAATGCTGTTGGCTGTCCATGAAAATTTCTGCTTTGTTGATGATCCCTTAGTCCATACTTTTTGCTGTTTGCTGAAGGTAAATAGCTTTGCAAAGTTAGCCTGGACCTGATTTAAGCTGCCCCAAACACTTATCTTTAATTCATGCATGTATGTGGTGGATGAAGGATAAAAATCTACAGCCCTTAGAAGATTGCACAATTTCCATGATACTGTGAAATCCCTGGTTAAGTGGGATATTGTTTTGAAGGAATTGTCTATTGCAGGGACTCCATTATCATTGTTCGCAGCAAGCTTTAGGCTTAGGAACTTTTCTTCCCCTTTGCTCTTTTTTACTTTCTTTAGAAACTGAACAATACCAAGGCTCATTGCACATTATAAAGCAAAATATTACAACTAGACGGAGTTTGAGACTACTGTTTGAACCTACAGCCGAGACATAACTGCTTACATATTAAAAACTCCTTTCCGAAGATCCAACTTCATGTTTTATGCCCATACTTCGTATTTCTGTAAGACCGCCTTGTGATTCCAGCAAATCACATCAAACTACTGAGGTATCTAAGTACTGTCATGACTTGACATCCGAGAGACCTTGGGATAGTGTTCTACAACTTGATTGTGGGAGATTGTCTTTCAAGAGAGGTAGTGCACCTACGCACTGCCTGTGTTGAGAAGTGCATAAAAACACCATCAACAATCCCCCCTTTGCTAAACTTATTGCAAAAAAAACAACCCCTTTGTAAATTTTGATGTTTTCTTAAAACAATGGTACTACCTATTTGATGTGACCACAAGAACTTTAATCTTATATCCAAGGATTGTATTAACCGCTAGTTTTTATAAAGTTGTTAATACAAAAAATATTGTAAAGTAAATGTTTAATGTTAATAACAAATGTATGTGTAATAGCCTTGAGGACCGCAAGAAAAATCCCAGGAGAAACCCTATTCTTCATCCTGATCTTAGTAGGTTAATATATGAACACTATCAAAGCTTGTCGGGTTTATCCAAATTGGTTGCCTCCATGGTGTCTGAGGACTATGATACAGACAGTGGGGATTCAGAGAATTAGCCTAACTAGGAGAGAATTGTTGAAGCCCAGCCGTCCTCTATGCTGTCTGGTAAGAAAACCCAGCCTAGAAAACCCTTGTTTGCTAAAGCTAACCCTGAGACCTACCTCGACTACCCAGTCCCCTTAAAGAATCCTGCTCTCAAGGGCTCCCCTGCCAATAAGTTGGTTTCCTATTCTGTGGACTCTCTGGAGGACAAAGCTGACAATCCTGAAGTTATAGAAAATTTGTGTCCTCCCCTCCTGCCTCTTTCAGAGTTGATGGTACCATATTTCCTAGCTCCCCTAATCCGTATGATGTTAGCCTCATTTTAGACTGGGTTCAGTCTGGCAATATTCTTGCCTCTGCCATAAATGGCATTGGTGACATTTTTAGGGTTTTGAAATGGGCCTATCAAGAAATTAATGATCTTAATCACAAAAATAGTGTTCTGAATAGCAAGTCAAAGGATCTAGATTTGAAGCTGGCTACTCCTAGAAATGAAGGAAAACAGAAAAAGAACAATACTGGAACGGGAGAAGGAGACACTGAGGAAAAGTATAAGACTCTGGAAGCTGAAATTGTCAGAATAAAAAATAACAGGAAAATTGTTGTGGAACAAAACCATAAAATGGCTAGGCACAACGCCATCATCATCAATGCAATGTCTGAAAAGTTGGAAAAGTCACAATAGGGCTCGCTGTTTGTTGACCTGGAAGAGGACAAGGATAAAAGCAAGAACGAGGACCAAGGTATATCAAAGAGGACCTGTGCCAACCTTAAGAGGAAAGCGCCTCCTACTACCCAAATAGTTCAAATTTTAAAGAGGGGTGTTTAGGATATGAATGATTTGGAAGCCAAGACTGCGGAAATATTAAAGGCCCAAATTAGTTGCTGCTGGCGTTTTGTCTGGTTTTTTTGGTTCTGTGGCCTTTGCTGGCTTTTTTGGTGGTTGTGGCTTTATCTTGTTGTTGTTGTATTTACAGCCTTTCTTCTTATGGTGTCTTTGACGATCTTATCTTATGTTTGTAAACTTTGTGGTTTTGGGTCCCTATAAAACTCATTTTTTCCTCTTTCAAAAACAAATGTATGTGTAATTAGTGGTCAATCAAATAATGGCATATACAAGGATTTCTATAGGGAGGTTGAGCATTATAGGGTGAACATAGACATCACATCACATTTTGTGGCATCCCTCCTAGATATAGGAGAGCAAAAGGAGATGGTGGGGGTGCTAATAGAAAAATTATTCAAAAAAATCAATCTAGGTGGGATTGAGGCTACACTGGAAGTAGCAAGGCTAGGTATTGGAATGCCACGGCCATGAGATATCTAGTGGGTGCATGAGGAGGGTGATATAGTGGAATGGCTTCCATTGCTAAAATATTTTCACACGGTGTCAATAGCACAACATAGAGCTTTGGCATGTATGGGTAGCTGCTTTCTAATAAGGTAAAAAATTTGGAGCATATGTTTGATCTATAATGGATTATGGATTTTGATGCCACCCTATAGTGGTATGAGTAGTGCATCAAATCCCCTATATAAAAAATGTCCTCTCTATGTTTTTCTCACACTCTTTAGTTTAAGGCTTTCATTCTATTTTTCCCTCCAGATGCCAAGCATATGGAATATGGGGCATTTACTTTTATTTTGGGCCCCTTGATCATCCCTATATTTTGTAAATTTTTGTAAGCTTATACACTATATATGTAATTTTTTTTCATAAACTTTATCGATACATGCTTTTCTTAGTGTTATGCTTTAGCTATAACTTTTTGTCTCTTTTATATTTCCAACTACAAATCTTACACTTGCATTCTATTGGAGGTTCATATTTGTTTGCATTCTCCACTGGTTCAATGAATAGACCTACTTTGACACCCAATCAATCTAAAAAATTCCTTGTTATATCCCGCTCGTGCCTCATTTTTTATTTGGATTTTCTTTTCCTCTTCCTTCCAGTAACATCATCTATTATGCCAAATTTTTTGTCGAGGGATCAATTAAGTCATTGTAGCTACCCCAGATATCCCTTGAAATACATTCTATGACATTATTATCCTCATTTGACTCAATTAACTCATTTCAATCTTCTTATGAGGTATTTCCAAGGCCTTCTTCATTAATATTTGGTGCAAGAGTTGATGATGTAGTTGGACCATCTTGATCTAATGGATCAAAAACATTTCCAAAGTAAGAATTTATTCTAAGTCTATGTTTTGGGTGTTATGATGGCCTCCCTTCACCACCTTGAGGAGTCTTACTCTTGTTGCAATTGTTGCTCAACATCTTGATCTCGCATAGAATAAAAGTTGCCAAAAAATGTCTTCTTATTTTAGGACATAGAATATAGACCGTATTCCATACTCAATATCATATTTAATAATGGAGCAAGAATGAAAAAGAGATTTTTTTTTTATTATTGAATAAATGCTCCAGCACTATGCTTGTGAAATAGTTTGACTTCTATGACGAGGGATTTCCTAGTGGAAAATGAGCGAAGGTTGTTAGATGGGTGTAATGGAGGGCGACGACTCCACTACGATGTTGTGGAATACCCAAACCTAGATAATTATTTCCATGTGCTATGGAGGAGGGGAGTGATTTTTAAATAGGTAGAAGAACGAGGTGCACCAATGAAGGATCACGGTGCTGTTTATGGCAGTTCTGTTCAAGGGAATTTTGGTGGGTGATGCGTGGAGGAGACACGCTAATTTAATGGCAAGGGAGCAACACAAGGCTCTCGATCGTTTCCTAGGGAAATGAAAACATCTGCATTGTAAAATTAGGAGAAGGGAAACCGTACCATAAATCATCTGACTTGGCCCCTCTAATGTGCCACAATCTTGATCCGGGGGACATTTTTCAGTGAAAATTGAAGTGTTCCCAATACTCCACAATTCAGCACCATCAAAAAGAGTACGACGTCCTGATTCCAACACAACTTGAACGGGGCAAAAAGGACTCCGTTTGTGCAAGTTACGGTCGGTCAAACTTCCAGTCAAACTGGCTTCAGGGGCATCCAGAAGGCAAAAAAATAATCATCTCAGAAATCAATGTAACCAGCATCATTGCGAAGAGATCATCGAGACGATTCCAATGGCGTTCAGTTCATCAAAATCCGACATCGTATGCTCGAGTTACAAGCAGTCAAAGTTCAGTTGACTTGAGGGTACAGATGATGTCATCATGCTGACGTGTCTCGTCCGTACTGTACAGACACAGATGTGCAAATTATGACTCAACACGTGGTAGGTGACTCACTTGCACGGACCAATCATTGACTGCCACGTGGCATCCGTACGTCAGGTCAGCGGCCCCGTCAACAGTCCATTCGGCGTACGGATTATCCTTGTCAGCATATACGTTGGCAGGGTTCGGGGAATTAGATGGTGACACGTGTCTTCATATTGGCGGACAGTCTGGTAAAAGGTGGTTAGCTGGGTTTGAACCCGAATCTTGGTGGAAATAATGGGGAAGTTGCACCGTTGCACCGGCGGATGTTTACGCCAACATTGTACGAGCAGCGTTGCTTTTGTTAAGATTCGGGTGGCTCGTTGAAACAAAATGGAGGCCGGCGGGTATGGAACCGCCGACCTCACTTATAGCAAAACATTTTTCCACCGTTGAGCCAACAAATACGTGCTGATTATTATGGGAGCTCGGTTTCTTTTGTAGGGTTGTTGAAGCCGAAATTATAACAAATGGCTTTTTAAAGCCAAAACAAACTAAACCCACCTAACCAAATGCCAAAAGGGGTTATGGGAAAAAACAAATCAACTTGTACGAAATCACTAAGGAGATATCATGTGGTTAGGCATTTAATTTGGTGGTTAAGCCTAATTAGGCAAATTTTATGTATAAAAAGAGGGGTAAAGATGAGATTTCCGAAGTCCAGGTGGTGAGAACGAGAGAATGCTCAGGATATTTTGCAGACATTTCAGCACATCAGAGGAATGTTATGCTACTGTGCTTGAAGGAGATAGTCATTGAAGCAATTGTAACTGATTTTGGAGTATAATCGGATCGGTCACTCCGTTGGAGAGGGGCCCGGAGACGTAGTCCTTAGGGACGAACTCCGTTATCAATTGCGTTTGTCTCCTCTTTATTTTCTCTCTTTCTTTTTAGTTCATTATCTTGGCAATCATGTTATGTTATGTTAATTTGTTCATTTAAGCATTGTATTAAGTGATCTTTTACGTTACGCATTCTAAAAGCAATTGTCCTAGATCCTAAATAGATCAAGTTGGTATCAGAGCTTAGTTGACTATTATTGCAGTTATTTGTTTTTGAATGCTAACGAGATCCAGGATTCAGAAAGGCGAAGGCAAGCTTACAAACTTTGATCCTGAGATCGGGAAGCGTAGAACATTTTTGAAGATGTCAGTTTCTGGAATGGAGGTTCCTGAAGAAATCAGTGAGCAGGAGTTTCGAAGAGCATTGGAGGATATTATGTAAAATAGGGAGATTTGGGAAATATTGTAAATCAATTGGTTACTTATAATATCCTCCATTTTTGCATAATATCTTGTAAATAACCACCTTATATCATATCTCCCTTATTAGGATTATTAAATAATCTTAATTAAGCCCCTCTACTTATTTCTTTCGGGCTTTTGTTTGTTTGTTTTATTTAAAATTTAGTTCATAGCTATTTGAAGGCTATTAGTTGGGTGGTTTACAATAAAAATAGCCTATTTTTTTAAGGCCTCGGGCTAGTTAATACAGTAAAATAAAACAGACACCTAATAATATCAAATATTATCGGTGGTGTGTTGGTGGATAAACATTTTGGCATCTGTGTGGTCGGCGGTTCCAAACCCGCCGGCCACGTTTTATCCTCTAACTCCGCCAACCAACATAACAAAACAAACCCATTACTATACATAGATGAGCGTTGGTGGTATGGTCGAACAGCTGGGCGGAATTCTCGCAGTCGAATGGTCTCGGGTTCGAATCAAATGCGGCCCGGTTATAATTTTGTTGCCAAACGACCGAAGGAGGATGCGCCACGTGTCAAGTTCTTACTAGACGATGAAGCCGACGTGGTGTCGACGGGGAGCTGACGTGTATGCTGACTGGCTTGCCAACTGTACCACCACATAGACACTAACTGTACTACCACGTGCCAAGCGCTCATTCACCGACGAAGACATGTCACTGCTGACTGGACCGATGACTATGCTGCCACATGGATGCTAACTGTGTACGGAAGGACACGTGACACTAGGGGATTGGTTCCGTACAATGCCACGTGGCAGATACTGATTGGTCCACTTTACTGTTTGCCCAGTATGAAATGCTGACGTCAGCATCTGTATGGCCCACCTTAAAAGTCAACTGCAAACTTTGACCACTGATAAGTTGAACATACGATGTCGGATTTCGACAAAACGAACACCGTCGGAATCGTCTCGATGAGCTCTTCACGATGATGCCAACTTTGAAAACTTTTGACGACATCATTTTTTCCGCTTCTTGGACGCCCCCTGATCCCAATTTGACCCAAGGTTTGACTGGCCATAACTTGCACAAACGGACTCCTTTTCACTCCGTTCAAGTTGCGTTGGAATCAGGACACCGAGATCTTTCTGATGGTGCTGAATTCTAGAGTATTGGAGACACCTCATTTTCACTAAAAATATCCACCGGATCAGTTGACTATTATTGCAGTTATTTGTTTTTTGAATGCTAACGAGATCTAGGATTCAGAAGGGTGAAGGCAAACTCGAAGACTTTGATCCTGGGATCGGGAAGCGAAGAAGTTTTCTAAAGATGTATGTTTCTGGAATGGAGGTTCCTGAAGAAATCAGTGAGCAGGAATTTCGAAGAGCATTCCTCGAGATGAAGGCTAAGGTGGATATTCTTTTTCAAGAGAGACAAGAGCGGAAGGAATGTGAAGGAGGTTCGTCGAAGCAAGATGCTCATGAAGACAAGAAAGGGAAACATCATGGAGATGGTGACAAGCAACCAGATCCACCCTCTTCTTCTTCTCCTCCCTCTTCTCCTTCTTCTCCATCTTCTCCTCATTCTACTTCTTTTAATCCTTTCAAGAGTGGGTATAAGCCTAAAATTAAATTGGATGTAAAATTTGAGTTACCAAAGTATTGTGGTGAACTTAATGCTGAAAAATTGGATGATTGGATTCAGCAAGTAGAAGTCTACTATAGAGTTCAAAATCTTTTTGATGATGTTGATAGGATCCAATTAGCTACTCTTCGTTTAGGAGGTACAACCTTAACCTGGTGGGAGAGTAAAACTAAGGCAAAAATTTCACAATATGGTAGAGTCAGTTTAACTTGGGCAGAATTTGTTAATGCTCTTAAGAAGCAATTTTATCCCCTAGGACATATGCAACAGTTAATGATGGACTGGAAAATGTTTAGGCAAGGGAAAAGTCAAATTGTCCAAGAGTACACCCATGAATTCAGGAAAAGGGCTATTACTTTGAATGTTCCTTTGTATACCCAGGACACTTTGTTGAAGTACATAGGAGGTCTTCATTCCTACCTTAGGCATTCCATTTTGGTATTGAACCATTGTAATTTGGATGAAGTGTCTGTTCAAGCTACACACTTCGAGTCAAGGGGTAAGGGATCTTTTATTGATAAGTTTGATAATGATGTAAAGAAATCTTCTAAGGTTGCAGAGATAGGGAAAGGAAAGAAGGCAGCTACAGTTAAGAAGGATGATAAACTTTCTTGCTCTCATTGTGACAAGAATGGTCATGATGAAGATCACTGTTGGAAGTTACATCCCGAACTGAAGCCTAAGTGGGCTCAGAGACAGAATCAGAAACAAAAAGGTAAGGAGAAAGCCGCAAATGTTGTTTTGGATCTTGGTTCAGATTCAGATGATGAGACTAAGATAACAGCTATGGGTTTGAAAGGTAAAGCTCCTATTTCTGGTGTTTCTGTTACCAGTTGTGCTTCTTCATCTACAGTTAATGATTACTCTGAAGATGTAAAAAGGAATGAGCTGTTTCATTTAAGGGTTGTTGCTAAGAACAGTAAAATTGATGCACTCATAGATAGTGGATCTCAGGTTAATCTAATTTCTGAAAGTGTTGTAAAGAACTTGGGATTAAAAACTACACAACATAAGAAACCTTATCCACTAGGCTGGATTTGTGAAAATGATAAGCTGCAAGTAACAAAACAATGCACCTTAAGATTCACAATCACTAGTAAGTTTGTGGATGAAGTACAGTTTGATGTGGTTCCACTAGATATATCGTGGGATAGTGCTTGGTAGCCCTTATCTTTATGACAGAAAAGAAATCTTCTATAGGGAAAAGAATCATTATCACTTGTTTAAAGATGACATTCAGTATATTGTACATTCTCAAGGATTAAGACTGATCATTCTTTTGCAAACACAGGGCAGTTAAAGAGGGTAATTAATGCAAGTAAAGAGTTAACTCTTATGTCTGTCAGTACAGGTGGTTCTAAACTTGAACTTGGAGTAGCTAACCAGGGTCAGATGTTGCAGGATGCACTTGTACAGCATGAGAAAATGATGATTAAAAGCATTGATGGATCCTTGGGTAAAAATGTTCCTGTTGGGAAAGATCGATATGTTGTTGACTTATTCTCTTTCATTTCTGCATTATTGTTCAGCTTGATGCTAGTCAATTTTTGTTGGTTAGTGGCTACGACATTTGATGTAGATGCTTATGGAAGTGATAAAGTTATGTTTATGTTCAACAATATTTCTGCAGTCTTCATTGTGCTTGTGAGCCAGGTTTTCAGATGTACAGAGGATACAGGACAAGTGGGGAGGCCAAGTCCTCACTTATTGTCAGAGTAGATGTCACTTTTGGAGGTCCAAAAGGTCTTCAGTGGGGAGGCCTGATCCGGTGGATATTTTCAGTGAAAATGAAGTGTCTCCAATACTCCAGAATTCAGCACCATCAGAAAGATCTTGGCGTCCTGATTCCAATGCAACTTGAACGGAGTGAAAAGGAGATCGTTTGTGCAAGTTATGGCCAATCAAACCTTGGGTCAAATTGGGATCAGGGGGCATCCAAGAAGTGGAAAAAATGATGTCGTCAAAATTTGTTGAAGTTGGCATCATCGCGAAGAGCTCGTTGAGACGATTCCGATGGTGTTCGTTTTGTCAAAATCCGACATCGTATGTTCAACTTATCAGTGGTCAAAGTTTGCAGTTGACTTTTAAGGTGGACCGTACGGATGCTGACATCAGCATTCTGTACTGGGCGGACAGTAAAGTGGACCAGTCAGTATCCGCCACGTGGCATCGTACGGAACCAATCCCCTAATGACATGTGTCCTTCCGTACACAGTCAGCATCCATGTGGCAGCATAGTCATCGGTACAGTCAGCAGTGACATGTCTTTGTCGGCGAATGAGCACTTGGCACGTGGTAGTACAGTCAGTGTCTATGTGGCGGTACAGTTGGCAAGCCAGTCAACATACACATCAGCTCCCCATCGACACCACGTCAGCTTCATCATCCAGTAAGAACTTGACACGTGGCGCATCCTCCTTCGGTCGTTTGGCAACAAAATTATAACCGGGCCGCATTTGATTCGAACCCGAGACCACTCAACTGCGAGAATTCCGCCCAGTCGTTCGACCATACCACCAGCGCTCATCTATGTATAGTAATGGGTTTGTTTTGTTATGTTGGTTGGCAGAGTTAGAGGATAAAACGTGGCCGGCGGGTTTGGAACCGCCGACCACACAGATGCCAAAATGTTTATCCACCAACACACCACCGATAATATTTGATATTATTAGGTGTCTGTTTTATTTTACTGTATTAACTAGCCCGAGGCCTTAACAAAATAGGCTATTTTTATTGTAAACCACCCAACTAATAGCCTTCAAATGGCTATGAACTAAATTTTAAATAAAACAAACAAACAAAAGCCCGAAAGAAATAAGTAGAGGGGCTTAATTAAGATTATTTAATAATCCTAATAAGGGAGTATGATATAAGGTGGTTATTTACAATATATTATGCAAAAATGGAGGATATTATGTAAAATAGGGAGATTTGGAAAATATTGTAAATCAATTGGTTACTTATAAATATCCTCCATTCATCTGTATAGGATCTAGACTATTTGCAGTATTGAATGCTTAACTTTTACAATGATTATTCCAAGTTAATAACATAAAAATCAACTTAAGGAAATAACAAAATGAAGGAATTAACAAACTGAGAGAAGGTGAGAGAGAAGAAGAGAAGTGCAAACAGTGTTTGATTTCAGAGTTCGCCACAATCGTGACTACGTCTTTGGGCCCGCTCCAATGGAGTGTGACCGATCCGATTAATCTCCAAATCAAAATTACAATTGCACCAAGACTTTTCCCTTGAAGCACACCAGCAAAAACATGCCCTCGATGTGTGGAATAGTCTTCAAAAGATCTCTAAGAAAACTCCCTTGCTCTTCGATTCATAGCTTCACCCTTCACTTGAAAATTCTGATTATTCTCTATCTCAAACTCACTCCTAAAACCCCTTTTTATACAAAAAATTTACTCAATATGGTATAAAACCATATGATTTACAAAATATTCCTTATCTCTCCATAATATCTTCAAATCTTCCTTTATTTACATAAAAATCATTAAAAATCCCCCTAATCTTTATTTTAGCCCTTTTATTTATTCATTTCGGGCTTTTGTTGAATTTAGGAGATTACATCATATAGGAAGTTGTTTGTTTTTTTTAATTTAAATTAGGAGTTTGTTTTAAAATCTAAGGCATTCGGCTTGAAACATACAACAAAATAAACCGACGCCAACATATTACCAAATCTGTTAGATGGCGAAGTGGTGGCTAGCCTTTTTAGTCCCCGGCCGGTTCGGGGTTCGAAACCCGCCGGCTTGTTTTTAAAAGAAACTTCTAAATAATCCATTAACAAAACAAACCGCCATTAGATTATAGTTGGATGCCCGGATTTGGTGGAACGGTGAGGCCACTAAGTTTGGCAGAGATTGGATGGGGGTTCGAATCCCCCAACAACCTTTTTTAACAAACAAACAAATTTTCAACCAACGCCGACGATGGAGGAGAAACGGAGGGCCACGTGTCGCACCAGGAGGGTGCCACGTGGCGGGTTCTCATTGGCTGACGATGCTGACTGTCCATGACTAAGCTGTCAATGTGTCTGCCACTGGGTGCCGACTTGTCCGATGACGTGGCCCACTGACTAGACGATGATGTGGCATGCTGACTCAGCTGATGACTGCGTAATGACGTGTCTACCAACTTGGATGCCGATTGTGCCGATGACTGTACGTATGGATGCCACGTGTCGTGATCCGATTGGTTCCGTACAACGCTGACAAGGATGCCACGTGTCAGATTCTGGTTCGGCCACTTCACCGTCTGTACAGTACGGAATGCTGATGTCAGCATCCGTACGGTCCACCTCAAAAGTCAACTGAAAGCTTTGACCGCTGATAACTCTCGCGTACGATGTCGGATTTCAACGAAACGAACACTGTCGAATCATTTCGATGAGCTCTTCATGATGACATTGGTTCTGTTGATTTTTGAGATGATCATTTTTTTTGCCTTCTGGATGCCCTCTGATCCTAGTTTGACCCAAGGTTTGACTGGCCATAACTTGCACAAACAGACTCCTTTTCGCTCCGTTCAAGTTGCGTTGGAATCAGGATGTCGAGCTCTTTCTGATGGTGCAGATTCTGGAGAGAAATGAGACACTTCAATTTCTACTAAAAATATCCACCGTATCAAGCCTCCCCACTAAAGACCTTTTGGACCTCCAAAAGTGACATTTACTCTGACATTAAGTGAGGACTTGGCCTCCCCACTTGTCCTGTATCCTCTGTACATCTGAATACCTGGCTCACAAGCACAATGAAGACTGCAATAACATTGTTGAACATTAACATTATTCTATCACTTCCATAAGCTTCTACATCAAATGTCGTAGCCACTAACCAACAAAAATTGACTAGCATCAAGCTGAACAATAATGCAGAAATGAAAGAGAATAAGTCAACAACATATCGATCCTTCACAACAGGAACATTTTTACCCAAGGAACCATCAATGCTTTCAAGCATCATTTTCTCATGTTGTACTGCAAGTGCATCCTGCAACATCTGACCCTGGTTAGCTACTCCAAGTTCAAGTGTAGAATCACCTGTACTGACAGACATAAGAGTTAACTCTTTACTTGCATTAATTACCCTCTTTAACTGCCTTGTGTTTGCAAAAGAATGATCAGTCTTAATCTTGTGAGAATGTACAATATACTGAATGTCATCTTTAAACAAGTGATAATGATTCTTTTCCCTGAAGAAAATAGCTTTCCTGTCATATAAATAAGGGCTACCAAGCACTATCCCACAGATATCTAGTGGAACCACATCAAACTGTACTTCATCCACAAACTTACTAGTGATTGTGAACCTTAAGGTGCATTGTCTTGTTACTTGCAACTTATCATTTTCACAAATCCAGCCTAGTGGATAAGGTTTCTTATGTTGTGTAGTTTTTAACCCCAAGTACTTTACAATACTTTTGAAATAAGATTAACCTGAGATCCACTATCTATGAGTGCATCAATTTTAGTGTTCTTAGCAAAAACCCTTAAATGAAACAACTCATTCCTTTTCTTATCTTCAGAGAAATCATTAACTGTAGAAGTAGAAGCACAACTAGCAACAAAAACACCAGAAATAGGAGCTTTACCTTTTAAACCCATAGCTGTTATCTTAGTCTCATCATCTGAATCTAAACCAAGATCCATAACAACATTCGTGGCTTTCTCTTTACCTTTTTGTTTTTGATTCTGTCTCTGAGCCCACTTAGGCTTCAATTCAGGATGCAACTTCCAACAATGATCTTCATCATGACCCTTCCTATCACAATGAGAGCAAGAAAGTTTCTCATCCTTCTTAACTGTAGCTGTCTTCTTTCCTTTCCCTGTCTCGGCAACCTTAGAAGATTTCTTTACATCATTATCAAACTTATCAATAAAAGATCATTTTCCTCTTGAATCTAAGTGGGTAGCTTGAACAGACACTTCATCCAAATTACAAGGGTTCAATACCAAAATAGAATGCCTAAGGTAGGAATGCAGACCTCCTATGTACTTCAACAAAGTGTCCTGGGTATACAAAGGAACATTCAAAGCAATAGCCCTTTTCCTGAATTCATGGGTGTACTCTTGGACAATTTGACCTTTCCCTTGCCTAAACATTTGCCAGTCCATCATTAACTATTGCATATGTCCTAGGGGATAAAATTACTTCTTAAGAGCATTAACAAATTCTGCCCAAGTTAAACTGACTCTACCATATTGTGAAATTTCTGCCTTAGTTTTACTCTCCCACCAGGTTAAGGTTGTACCTCCTAAACGAAGAGTAGCTAATTGGATCCTATCAACATCATCAAAAAGATTTTGAACTCTACAGTAGACTTCTACTTGCTGAATCCAATCATCCAATTTTTCACCATTAAGCACTAATAGATTTGACTGCAAAATACGACGAAACATATCGACGAAATATGTAAAATACGATGTTCGTCGGGTGCTTGTAAAATTTGATGTGTAATTTCCAATTTTTTTGAAAGTTTATCCCCGACGTTCATTGAAATTTCGACGAACCTGGCGTTCGTCAAAATGTCGGCTATTATTTTCGTCGAATGTTCGACAAACATGAAAAATTAAAAAAAATCAAATTGTGGCCGACATAAAGAAAAGTGAGTTCGCACCTGATTTATTGCGACATCGTTTTTCTCTACTTGAGACAGTTTGTGGAGAACTAAGGATGATTTTCTTGGGAAAAATCAGAAAAAATTCAAGAAGATATCACCGGGTTGAGGGTAGTCATTGTCTTTTTGCAGAATTCAGTTGTGAAGTCAGATTTGTAGTTCCAGGTTTGAAAATCATATTTTAAAGCAACATCTCATCAGATTTCATTTTAGAGGTTAAGGGTTTTGAGAATTTCATGTCCAGATTTTGTTGTGTGGGATCACCATAAGATCACAACCAAGGAACAGATTCTTGTGACTATAATTATGTGATCCATAACTCTATTGGTCATGTGGCATAGTTGTGCTATAACAAATATAGGATGCATTCATGTGTGACCCAAGTTTAATGTGGCTATGTTGTGATAGAAATGGAAGCACTCATATAATGTAGTTAATTCAGGTTGTATAATGTAGGTGTCAATAATCATCATTGGGTGCATTCAGGTTGTCTCAAGTTTAACAGGATAGGATGTAATTATAGCATGATCGAAGAGTGATTACCTCTTGCTGTAATAAAGAGCCTATAACTCTGGTTGATATGCAGAGTGGTTGTGTTATATAAGTTATGTAGTGCATTCAAGCACAACCCATGTTTAATGGGCTATTCTAGAGAGTGATCAAGATTTTCTAAACCTTATTAATGTTACTTGACATATATTTGCATAATCTGAAATTCCTTCAGAGGCTTTTGAAGTATCAATGTATCCTATATAGGGTTTAAAATGATTTATTTTAATTAAAAAAATAAATAAATGATGTATTTCCCACAGCTAGTGGAGTAATGTGGAAGTCTCTAAATCTGCTTGCCTTTGCAATCAGATTCATTACTCCAGCTACTAGGGTTTTGAATGTGACATCTTTAATATCTTCATGACCGTGGCTTTTAAATAGATCTCAGTCTTTGCTTTAATCCTTTCATGGTAACCCTTGAGTTCCATAATCCACCTTCAATCTCTTCTAAGAACGTTGTCTTAAGCTAGACTGCATAGTATGCATATAAAGCAAGTCCTTCATACCTGCCATTGTTCCAAACCACCACTCACTGCCTTGCTTAAAATGTTGTCTCCATAAGCACAATAGCATGTTTTAAAATCATGGTTGCCAGTGATTGACCATTAAGGTCACCACTTTCATCATGAAGATACAATGAGATTTTTGTCTTCAAACTCAAGGCATTATGCAAGATAACATTGTGAATTGTTTGTTGTGTACTATTTTATTTTCTTGCACATTTACTGTTTTGCTAACTTCCTTTAAGACCGGGTATTGCACCCTCAGCTACAATCTCAAACAGC